>JAPFRW010000333.1:0-18769 GCA_030778065.1 Akanthomyces uredinophilus
CTTTCTTCTTAAGTACTTATCTATTTCTCTATTATAGGCTTATACTTATACTGCTTAGTCCTAAGCTCTATAAGTATTACTTATATTACTTAGTCCTAAGCGCTCTAAGTACTCTTATATAGTTATATAACCTTATATCCTAATTAGGCCTCTTATAGGTGCCTCTAGCTAAGCCCCTCTAGGCCTTAGCTTCGGGCCGCCTTAGGCTGCCTTATATTACCTTTCTTTGTTTATAATATTTGATTAGATATGCCTAATGTATATAAGCAGATACTACTCAATGTAAGTTACCGAACGTTGGGAGGCTTGTTTTTATAGACTTAGGACAGTGAAGAACGATTTCATTTCAATAACAACCATGGTATTTATACACCTTCACCCACGAGCCAGCCCGCCATCCTCATTACACGCAGCATAGCGTTGACGATGGTATGCAGTCCCGAACGGTGCATAGAGATGCTGCTGCTCCTACAGTTGGGCCAACGTGAATGGGGACCCGCTAATGTTGGACGATGTGGAATCCTCCTCTACCGTAATTGCAAACATTTGCTAAAGGCTAGGCACCTTGAGCGCAACCTCCTTCTTAAAGTGGGTCGTGTTAAAGATGCCCTCTCTACCTCTCGCCACGATGGGAACTTATTGTCCCTAGCACTTGAAGACAGCGGATGAATTGAGCAGCTAGGTAAGAAAAACACATAGCTCCTCAGAACGCGCTCGTAACCAGCACTTCAGCTTGCCTGTGCAATAATATGTGCCATTACGCATGATTAGGGGAAACCCTGAGTCTAGCTCTAGGAAAAATAGGTTCGCACGAAAGTACTTGGCAAGACGTCTCATTTCCGTCGAGGCTAAGGCGATTTCCCGTGCCATTTCCGCCACCTCCTATATGCTCCCCACATCATCTAGGGCTGGCTGGTCGTCCCCAAAGCGAATATCAAAGCGGAAAAGGTCTCCTCTTTTGTCTAGCTTCTAATGACGTAAAAGCTTGTCCCATGCAGCCGTGGAGTCACTTTGCCTCCAGAAGGCTTAAAACAGCCGTACTGGGAACAGACTGTCCTAAAGCGACGCGCTATTGCGTTTTTCACCTATAGAGCCGGTGCCTAGAGACACAACGATATTCGGTTCCATTGACGGGGAAAACAGAGATGCGGCTTCATTCAGCGCGATCGCTGCCAGATTGTTAAAGGCTAGCCCGCCATCTTAGAACGTCCCTATTCCAGCAATGTGATAAGGTGTGAAATAGCTGACGGCAGCAGGTTAGCCAGCGTCGTTTCTGCGAAGTTCCCATGTACTTACTAAGGCGCAGCCATATAGCATTACAATCTAGCGCTTATTAGCATTCATCATCCTATGGCACCCTCCCCGCGCTTATACTCACATTTCCCATAGGGGTACATCGTGCGCCCCATTCCTAAATGTCAACGCGGTGTAGTCGGCTTCTGCACGCGTTAGTCATTGAGTTTTGTCGTAACCCAACAAAACGTACCAGTCGCATCGTTACGACAACCAACACCGTTGTAGTTCGTCGCAATGCAGGTCCTTGCATCGTCCGTTATCGTCAAGGTCACACCGAGCGCCATGCCCATCTCACTCGCGGCGTTAGAGTCCACGATGCTTCTACTCTCGCCGTACGCGTCTTTTTGGATGGACTCGAGTCTCTCGGCTGAATATTTGCTGTCGACCAGCAGAGAGCTGAGGAATTGCAGCAATGGGGACAGGATAGGCACATTGCCTACTAGCGGAGCAACGACCCGGAAAAGATGGTTAGCGTCAAATGCCAGACGCGATGACAGCTCGAAATATTCAATGCAGCGGTCTACCTCCCATCCATTGAGGCAAAGGGCACATGCCGTCATGGCCCCTGATTTGGTTAGCACGCTACACTGCAGATGGCCGGGGAAGTGCCTACCAGAACTAGTGCCAAAGACAACGTCGAAATGCCGCGGCACGGAGACTGGTAGATCAATCATCTCTTCCAAGACGCGAAGAAATTCCAGCGGCCCCCTATCTCGAATTCCACCACCGTCAATGCTTAGTATGCGCACGTCGGCGGTGTCCGGCTTGATGCGGATGTAGTGCTCATTTGCTCCCATCCCACAAATGATGCAGCAGTCGACGTTGTACAGCCACGGGTCGTCTAGATCGGCATCATAAAAGGTTCGAACATATATGTGGCACAGCCAGTGGCCGCAAGGCAAGCAGTGCTGCGGTCGTCGCTAGAGGCAGGCAAAGTAGGTATCTTCCGATGAGGGTAGGCAGCTCTTTCTTTAAGCATGTGCCAGTTGCAGCCTATGGAGGCTCTTTGGTCCGCCGTGATGTTCGAGATGGTCATATAGTGCACAAAGGTGTTTGACGATGAGCGACGGAAAGTCGTGGGTCATGATAGGAAGACCAGCCTTGTTGCGGTGTGCCGCGATTGCCCTAGCGATGTTGTCGCAGCACTCCTGATAAAGTGAGTCGAACACAGCCGCAGGATCGAATTCTAAACCGCTGATTAGTTTTGATAATATCTTTTCTATAAGCTTCGATCTGCACATACTGTGTATGTCTGGTACATAATGATTGAGTAGGAAGCTGGATGCTATGAGCGGCGTAGCGACATCCACCACATCATCATAGTGTGGGAAAAGTGAAACCA
This sequence comes from Akanthomyces uredinophilus, assembly GCA_030778065.1. NCBI lineage: Eukaryota > Fungi > Ascomycota > Sordariomycetes > Hypocreales > Cordycipitaceae > Akanthomyces > Akanthomyces uredinophilus. Next base: position 2,639 of record JAPFRW010000333.1, read on the forward strand.
GGTTGAGTATATGGGATTCCATGTTCTCTTTTACTTTATTGGACAACCTTGACGCCTTCACCAAATCCAGAGGTGTCCAGTCAGCTTGCGCTGCGCTGGTGGCAGTGAGATGCAAAAACTCGAGTACGTGCCGAGCGGAAAACAACAGGCTTTGGCGGCGCCGTTCTCTCATGCTGGCGTGGAGCAGTTGGGATATCTCCCTTGATAGTGCTTGGTAAGACTTGGCCTGTCGTCTACTGCTGCGTTGGTGTGCCTCGCGGTCGATGCCCACCACGCGAGTCACACAGAACCAGCCATATGGCCGCTACAATTTCTCCGCATGTAGCTTCGCTCGTATGCTGGCTTCACTTCCTTGGTCCACGACCAGAAGTACGGTTGGAGGACTGTTCGGCGTTGATGATGGGCCCTTACAGTTCCAGGAAGACAGATGCTGGATTGCGACATCAGTGCCACCGATGTCTTCCGCGAAGATGCAGACAATATCAGTCAACGGGAACAGTGCTCGGTGGTAGAGGTCATCGCTGACAGAGGCTGCCAGAAGAGGTGGCTCTGCATAGTGCGTGGAATGAACCTCATGGCAGGCGTATACTCCCTGTGTTCTAGGCAGTTGGCCGTGTGTGGGGAGATCGCCGTCCGCGATGAGTATCTGCTGCTTATCTCGCAGTTGCGCTACGTCCAAGTGAATCTCGCCGTGTGACTTTCTCGCCCGCGCCGATTGACTGAGTAGATGCAAGGCGCTAAAAGCACCATACTTTCGTTGATGGCCAATAAAAACAGCAACCCCGAGTGGCTCCTCCGGGCAAACAGCGTCAAGTAGGCGGCCAGGGCGATCGGATACCTCCAGGGTCGCGTGGCTCCCTCTTCTCCAAACTCTCAACCACCCAGTATGCTTACAGAAGCTCATGATGAGACGAGTGAGGTACGGCTAGGTTGCATGCAGCTGTTCATCACTTTTCCATGGTGCATTCTCGTCTATATATCAGCCATGGTCGATCAGCAAGAAGCTCGGAGATCGAGTTGTGTTCAAATAGCCAATGAATTAGTCTGATATATTTGGCGTCCACTTGTGCGCATCTCTCTGAAGAAAAGCATTCAGAAAAAAAGTGCTGGGTGACACTCTGACTATTAAGGATTGATCTGATGAAGCAGATGTACGGACATGGGCATGAATGAGGGCATGAACGGGATTCCGAAATGGCATATCTGTATTCTTCGTGCATGGCGCATGAAACGATGCTCAATAAAGACGCGTAAGACTACAACCTGCGACCCAGCACTGTCCTAGCGACCATCATTCTTACTTGTGTTTCTAGCCTTGCTTGCGCTGCGCGCCGTTTGCGCCCTTTGCTCCTTTTGCACACATCACACCTTTTCTGTCAGCAGCTCGTTTTGCCCTCAGCTTGACCTTTTTCTTCATCTTCTGCCATTCACCAACTACCTCCGCCGCATTCCGCATATCATCTTCGACAACAAGACTAGGCGCCCACTTCACCATGTAATACAGCTTTCCAGCTTTTGTCTCTTCGCCGATGATCTTCTCTACTTCCCACTCCTGCTCCAGGTTGCTGTATTTTGCATTGTCCGAGGCAATAGCCTCGTGCTGTGTCTGAGACCCGAGATCTTCTGCTGACATTAGCCTAGCTTCCTTGTACGTAAGACACACATCATACCACTCGGTGTTTCTGGCGAGATGCTTCTCACTGAGCCTTCCGTGTCATACACGGCTTCCTCGCTGACGCTCGCCACCGAAAGTATCTCTGACTGGGTATTGGAGCGTGCTGTGGAGCGTGCTGCGTCCAACTGAGAATACTTAGCAGAGGGCGGGCGCAGTTCCGGGATCATGGTATCAAGCGGCTCCAAGGCGGATTTGTACAGTCTGCCTAGCAGCGGCTGGCTACCTGCATGTAAGTTAGCTTGTGCGTAGTTTTCTATGCGCAACAGGCCGCACCGAAAAACATATCGCTCGCAAGGTCAATGTTTGTGGCTTGAGAGGTAGGCTCTTCCGCACCGACACGAAAGTTCGTATCTATCACAGGCTCTTCTAAGACTGCGTGTCTGCTCGGTGCGAAGGTCGGAGCATTGTCTTGCTTTGAGGGCAGTTGTTTCGTGGCCTTCTTCTGCGCAGCTCTAGATTCTTTCTCCTTCACCTCTGCGTAGGTCTTTTCAGTAAATGGCTGCTGGAAAAAGACGCCCATGATGCTTTGCGTAAAGAAGTGGATGAGGAACGGGCATTTTTGGATTTTTGCATGGGAGGGCGACTATTTATATAAGTCTACAACCGGCCTTGGCAAGAAGTGGGCACACCCTTTCCATTCCCAGAGTGCAGTCGCTTAGACGCATTGGCGTTCTTCGGTGAAAAAAACGGTGACGGCCGCCAGGCTAAAGGGGTCTGTGAAGCCGGGGCTCGGGAGGTGCCTTATGGCGGCCTCCGTATGGCCGCGATGTTCACGCGCTGACACACACCCGATTTACGGTGTAACATATGGCACATGAGCTTTGGCACAATGATAGCGGCAGATCAACAGTAATCTTGACTATGTATTATACAAATGCTTATAGCTATGCGATAGTTTGTTCCACAGGGCGACCTTCGGTGACGACGAGCTACGGCCGTGGCGCCAGCAACAAAGTGCTGATACGCAGCTTTCTACAGAAAAGAGTGTCTTGTCACTTTACGGCGCTATTACGCTTAAGCGGTCGTGTTATCAACGGAAAACGCTCGCCTGCAAATCTTGGCCATGCTCCTGGGAGTGGCTGGCAAAGTGCTCTCTGCTGCCAAGGATGGCCTCGCAATCTTGCCACGGGCATAGAAACGGTATTTCCAACTTGTTTAGATGCATGGTTTTCAGGTGTCTGACCAAGTGTCTCATCTGCCATGTTTTCGTGCGGTCGGCACTGCCATGATGCCCGTGCCAACGGCAAAACGCGCAGATTAGCCCTGCCTCGTCACGATCCGGTGTGCAGTCTTCCGCCATGCTCGAGCGACGCGGCCGCACTCCTCTTTTCTCATTGTCCGTTTCATCTCCAGTATCAGTGAGCGGCGATGCTTGGCCTGTCCCCTTCATCAGCTTGCGCTTCTTCTCCCGAATCGCCCGACTTTCCTGGCGGCTGCAGAGCCGACTGACCTGCCCTGTAAGCTCAAGGCGCAGCTCATGCAGCTTTTCTGCATCGGTCACTTCTGCGGCTGCTGCATACGATTTCGCAACATGAGCTCTCTCGGGTAAGTCGTACGCTATGCTGGGCGGCGCAATGATGTCGGCGGGTTTGATGCCCCGCAGCTGGCGGTCTATTTCCTCCACATGGACATTTGTGTGAAACCTTTCCATGACCTGCCGAAGGCGTATAGTCTTGAGATACTTGGACAGGTTCTCAGCTTCTCTGCCATAGCGATCGTAGTCCTGTCGCATGGTGGTACCAGTTGCAGCTTCCCTGCTTCGATAGCCCAGATCCTTCCATGCTTGCACGGCCTTGGCTTTTGCCAGTCGAAGCGCCTTCAGATCGTCGTCTTCGTTGATCTCTGTGAGTTCTTCCTCCGTCAGGCATGTGGGCGCCGCATCGTGACGCTGCAGCCGAGCTGAGATCCTGCTGCGGGGTGCTGCCGAAGCAAATGGATTGGCAGTCATTGTCTATGAAGTTGGACATATAATAGGTCAGGTAGGTGCTCGAATCGCCCTTGCGGTGACCCATGATCTTGTTTCTTTCTTCCGGCGTGAGCTCCTCTGTGGAACGCCTCAGTCTTAGCATATACGCCGCTTCGAACAATCACTTTCTGGAGCAGGGGCCCACATACCGTTGATCCTCTTTCCTGAACCACGACGAAGGTCGTACCATTGTAGTTGCTTCTCAAATCCGGTGTAACGGCCTAATCGAATCAAGTGCTTCCGTTCTTTATCATAAGATAGAGCTTTGGTTTCCGAAATAGACGAACCGTAGGCTGTCACTACAGTGTCGCGAAAGATAGGGCGTTTTCGCCACTCTTCTTTCCACAGGAGCCGAAGTCGGTCCTGATTCGGCGGCACCCTGAGTTTGTAGATGTCCTCAGGTGTGGAAAAGCAGTTCAAAAAGGCGCCGTCAGAGAACGCGAGCGCCAAGGCCGGTATCAGGGGATCGTAGAGAAGCATATCGTCTTCACGGAAGGCAAACTTTTTCGGCTCGGAGTCCCCTGCCGCTCGCTTGATATGCTCGAGATTGACGATCAGAACGAGCCGCGCTCGCTTGGAACCTTTGATTGGTGGAAAGACCTGAAATTCCCAATGCTCGTAAAGCATCGCTCCGATTAGGGCACCGGGTCGTGTGGCGGTAGCACCCGCGATAATCAAATTTTCTGCTAGCTGGGCGCGCAACCTCTCATGCTCAAAAGTCCCTTCATCGTGGATCTAGAGCTGGTTGAGTAGTATTGCCAGGTCCTCGATATAGAGCCTGGCTTTCTCCTTCTGCGAGGTATCAAGACAGAATCTCGGCGTTAAGTCTGTATGAATCCACTGTCGGTCATCAGCACTAATACACTTCACGCATATTCCAGACTCACGTTGCGAACGTCATAGAGATTTGCATCGCTCATCTAGGCTTTTGCCTTCTCTGCATAAACCATGCTCAAGGTTTTCCAGTATGTCATGATGGATGACTGTTTCTCGATCCGCGACATCTTCACCTGCACGACCAGGTACACTTTGAATAGTGCTGCATCGCTGCGCTTCAGTTGTTCCTCGGGGTCTTTCATCCGGCGTTGGCAGAACCTGTCGTGATAGAAGTCAGCCTCCTGCCGTCGAGTTCTCCTTTGTGCCGCACGCAGTGCTAGACTGGCGGTTATCTTACGCGATCCATTTGGCCTCCTCTGATTTTTTGGCCGCTTTGGTCTTGTCACTGTGATCGGCTAGCACCGGTCCGTCGTTTTGAAACTTTTCGTACAGCTCATCTTCGGATAGCTCTGTGTATGGATTTGGCTCCGGCGGAGACACAGGCAGGTCATGAGAGGTTGGGTTGTCAGACGACGCCGTGCGCTGGTGAGAGACTGACATACAGTGTGTTCTATCCCAGACCACCTTCGAGGAGTTTGTAGGACGGAATCCCTTTTTTGGCGTCGAATGTTCAGGCGCTGCATGGCCCGCCTCGCTTGAATATTTGGGCTAGCCACCTGGGCCAGCATTAACCCTGACATGGCTCTGGATGGTTTCGAATAGATCTTTGCGCGAAAGCGAGAGAAACAACCTAAAAAGTTTTGATGCACGGTGGTAATTGTAGTATGTTCAAATGAGGGATCATGCGCAATGGCAACTGAATAAGCAAGATGCGTGCGTTTTTGCTTTAGCATGGAGATAGAGGACGAGGTGCGAAAGTTGGCTTTGCGCCTATTTATAGACGCAGAGTCTACGAAAGCCGTGCGGATCTGGAGCAGGACACGTGCAAGCAGAGGTTGCACGTTGCTTATGCCACAGAAAGGACCAATTTATGCAACATTGTCTAGCCAGGAGCTCGCCTGTTCGCGGGCATCTGCGATACCCAGGATGCACACAAATACTACAGCTGATCACTGCCGTTGCGCCGACTTGAAATCAAACGCCGTACATAATGATGAACGAGGGATTGTGCTTCAAAACATCGGAAAAGTCCTTGAGGGCAGTTCCTCCGAGGCAACACTCATTTTGAGTGTCACCCCTTTGGCCAACGGACGGAGTGTCACAGCAGTGAGCTCGGGAGGCATCTTATTCCGATTTTTCGCTCGCGATAGAATGGCACCTGCATGTTTCTCAATTATTCTAGTACTAGGTTTCTTTTGTTTTTTCTTGCTTAGTTCCCCTGGTGTCTCATTGCTCACTTATGGCCGTAGGTAGAGGTGTGTTTCGTTGCAATATGGGCCGTCCAACTCCAGCTCAACTACAACTGATGCGCATCTAGGACAGCTGTTCATAGTACTCAGAACGTATTGTATCCAATATATTCGCAACAATATCAATGATGCTATTGATGATACTGTAAAGAGTGCAATACTGATGATCTGCAGGCCTACTCGAGCATCCTTTAGACAAACAAATGTGTCAGGACCGGGGAAACGTACTCATAGACGATGTCACTTGAAGCTGGAGATTGTCTCATTGTACTGCACATCGTTGAAGGAGTTCACGTATTTGTACCAAGCGATGATGAGTAAACTGAGGGCAACCCCGCATTTTGAATACTGAGCCCGTCACCGATGCAGAGACCACCTCGCGAAAATAAGGATCAAATCACCACAAACGTTTTCGCACTTTCCTGTCGGCTTTTGGCCTGCATGCTGGGTATTCGTTTCAGAAGTAGTTGTCTATCTCCTTCATCAGTCATTAGGCGTTGACGAGGCTGCAGTAGCACGTACCTAGGTTCCCTCACAGCCTATGCGAAGGATATGCCAGTCGGACAAGCGACGCTTTCGACGCAGCATCCGCAATAATACCATCGCTGCCCAAAACTCTGAAAACCGAAATCATTCGGATCATCTACCGGGGCAAGCTCTATGCTTCTTCTGCAGCCCAGGCAGTCAATAGACAGCGTATTATCGTGAAGTGGCATGATAACCCTAACAAATGTAGGTGTAGCAATTTCCCGCGTCTAACTCTTGTTATGCAGAGACAAGACAGCATGTTATATATAACATGCCTGTATCGATGAGAGGAGCTAATAATAACTGGTCATCCCTTGCGATCCTGATTCTCAGTCTAGGTGCCGTATCGCCGAATATCGATCGTGCCACGGACATGCGCGTGATCTCCAAGGTCTCCTTTCAACTGCTGCTCAGAAGTGCCAAACTCTTAGTTTTACAGCCTCAGTCAGACCCGTGATGAACAGTCTTACTACCAGATTCCGCGCGGATCACCGTAGGACAAGCCCACAAGCATCGCGTGAGTTTTAGCGTATCACCTCTTGGCAATGTCTCCTACGTCGGCCTGTCTGGTCACAAGAGGCTGTTCAGCTGCTGGCAGGTCTCTGAATAGCTCAATGATTTACAGGATATATTCAAGACTACCATATATATAGATGCCCTGCGTGTTCGAACCCCTTCCGTGCATATGCCTTCTAGTCGGATAGTAGTCTACTCGTATCGACGCGCTATCCGGACGTTCTGAGCGCTGCGCCATGTTAGCAATGTCCCGGTGTCGATGCATCCCGCTTTGCTGACCTTCTGCCTGTAGCCGCCAATCGGAGGCTCCACATCCTGCCGTTTTGTCGCACTAGCCCTAGCGGCTGGCTGGCAGCTTTGCCGCTTGTAGTCTTGCGGCATGTCTTGCGGCCTGCAGTTGTACGACTGGTAGTCTTCCGGCATGTACTCTTACGCCGCCTAGCCGATACTGCCGGGGACTGGGAGAGCGTTCTGGCAGAGCCTCGTCCTTGCGTAATCGATCGTGTGCTCTTCTTGGTTTGCTTCACTGATGTCATGACTTGATGAAGAGAGCGGGAAAAAAAGAATGGAAAACATGCCGGCCCGTAGCCTGATATAGAGGCCTCTGTCCAAAAGTTGCTGCTACAAGTGATCTACGTACAATATTCACAAGCGTAACAGGAAAGTCTGTTCAAAAACAACCATCAGAGCAGCAGCATAAGGACGTCGGACAAGAGCAGCTACATTCGCTGTCGGCGCATACTTGATCCAGCCCTCATATAGTACGTTGTGACATCCAGATGTGATAATTCGATGACCGTTGGCGCTGCCCTTGGCCGTACTCTACGTGATAATTGTCAACACTATATAACCCAAAACGATGGGCTTGAGTCGCCTCAAGTTTCGTATACCTAGCTGGCTGCGGTCTAGACGCTGGCGGCGCAAACCTCGCAAACTCACGGTAGTGAGAAACTCGGCATTACCTTTAACAGGTAGCCTATCGGTCTCTACGTGCACCACATTTCCAGTCGACCAAATTGTCAGCATCAATCGCGAACTTGGGAGGGATCGTCTCGAGTTTGCACGTCTCCGATATCTATCACGAGGCATTTTCGATCCGATGGTTGTCGAAGTTGGGCAGCAGTGCAATGCATTGCTAGATCACATAGAGCACTCAATTACAATACTGTCATAAGTTGCAAAGAAGTTAAATGAGAAAAAAAAGCTACACTAATCCCGCCCTAAGTCTTCTCTTCCGTGCTCCGCTCTGTTACGCTCCGCTCTGCTCTTGTGACCTGACGCATATGAGGGGATATGATTGTCAAAAAAGTGGAATAAGCATCAAAAGTAGGGTATAGGAACAAAAATTGAGAGAGCTACATGTACTTAGTTCCTGTGCATTAGTCTCTCATCAGACAACCCAGCGCGTCGTATGTCCATGGAGCTCTGGCTGCTACTCGTCTCACTAGCCCTTCGGTAGCGCCGCCTTTTCCCATACCAAGAGGAGAACAGAAACATCGCGGCCCCTAGTAGCGCGCTGCCGCTAATAGCGCCAATAGCAACACCAGCTGTCGTGACTTTTTGTTTGGCCGTCTGTCGGCCACCACTATTTGCAAAAATGTCGCCGTTTGAATTGGGTGTCGCGCCAGGTCTAGAAGCCCCCGCGGTATGTGTAGTTCTGGACGATGTCGGATACCCTGGCTGCCCTGCCTCGGTGGTGAGCTTACTGGTCCAGGAAGAACCAGCAGTTGGCTGATTTGATGTGTCCAGAGTGGTAGAATAGTTGAGGCTTGCATCCTCCCGTGTGGTGGAGATGCCCGTATCGGGAGACATAGCTGACGTCGCGTTGCGCGTTGGCTCCGGCCTCATCTCAGTGGTTGACGTGTTGTCTGTTTGAATCATATGAGCTTTGTTTGCAAAACTATCGACAGTGTTTGTACTTGTGGTTCGTGCTGCCGTGTTTGACACTGTGGATCTCGACACAGATTCCGATGAGGAAGGCTGTGACGTCGATCCTGAATGTCGTGATGATGCAGTGGCCTGTTGGTCTGTCGTAAACGGTGTAGAATTAGACAGCGCGGTATTTGATTGGACTAATAATGCGTTAGTAAAGCCCATGTAGTTACGCGTGTGATCTCGGACAGTACCTGGATTGGCTGGCTGTTTCGAGCTTGTGGCTGTAGTGGAATCTGGCGTCGACAGACTGTTCGTGTGGGATGGGGCCGCTAATGATGTAGACGGGAGTGACGTGATCGTCTCGGGGTTCCCATTCAATGTGGTGGTAGGCAGTGATGTTGGTATGCTCATATCATCCGGTGTTGTTGAAACTGGGGATACTGAGGCATTCACTTGCGGCGTGGTCTGCTCTGTGTCTTCAGTGGTGGTCGTGAAGCTTGGTGACAGTGGTTTGCTCGTACTGCCCAAAGCTGATTCTGAGGCAGTTACGGGAGGCTGGCTTGTCTCTAGGTCGCCAACGGTGGTGAGAATGTCTGGTGGTGGTGATCTGTCCGTGCTGATCGGGCTTGCAACTGAGGAAACGGTGGACAGCGCAGGCGAGGAAGCATCGGTGGGTGAGTCGGATGAGGAATCAGAGCTGGGCAGTGCGGTTGAGTAAGTGGAGGTGGGGACCGTAGTTGGAACAGTAGAGGTGGGCAACTCAGGTGAGAAAGCAGACGTGGGCAATACGGTTGGGGAAGCAGACGTGGGCAACGCAGGTGAAGTTTGCGTAGTGGAAGGGTTTTCGTCGACCGTAGGTGGATTGCTTGCGATTCGCGAGGTCGAGTCTGAAGATACCAGTACTTGAGGAGTGGAGGCAGGATAATCGGGTGCTGCCAGCTCTGTTGTGGCGGCGTCCGACGTGATCGGGCCTGGAAATTGGGACGTTGGCAACAGAACGACCGCGGACGTAGGCTCAAAAGTCACCAGGGTAACAATTCTCAGTGACGTAGGCAGCGTTTCCGAGATCAAAGTATCGTCAATACTCTGTGAGATCGTCGTTGGTGTAGATAGCGTGAGCTCCTGTGTTGTTGTCTCTGAGACAGCCGGAGAAGTCGAGTTACGATATCGACGAATGATGCGATGACCCAGCGGCATGTTATCGTATGCTCCCGAACGAGAGCTCGCGATAGCTAGGTGCACTAGGCTGGCGACGGGCAAGATCCTTCTCAGCATCATGTCACTGTTGCGACAGGCAGCACGCGGGCTTGTGGGCCAGCAATTTCTGCAACATAGTTTTGAGCAGCTCGAGGCTTCTGAAACAGCCCATCGTCGGTGGTTCTTAATATTAGATATTCAATTGTCTTATGTGCGACGCATAGGTGTATAATAGTGTCGCAAGGGAACGACCCGTGTGATCGGTGAAAAGGTCAATTTGTGGCTGCTCCATCGAAACATATTGACATACCCAGTGCATCAAAAAGTGACCTTAAGGCTGTTGCGTCTTCCTCCAGCTCACCTCGTGCACAGGGCTCAAAAGAGATAGATCCTAGTTGAGTACGATTCTCATTGAAAAGTAGGCAAGCACAAGTTGATCTTCGCTTTTTGGCCTGTCGAGACAAAGGTGGGCTGGTAGAAAGCAGTCTGAAAAGGCAAGCCGGAAACTGATGGGTGCTGGTGGGTGCTGGTTCATGACTGCTAGCTAAGGCTGGATAGAGGCCAGCATCAACCCCGGCTAGCGGAGGAACAGTAGTTAAGGGACAGGTCTTTTGAACCGATACGAGACAACCCCGACTAGAACGGGGATGAAGTCAGGCGCGGCACAATTCGCAGCAGGGATGCTGTTAGGATGCGGGGAGAACAAGTGACAAAATCGGCACAGCAGGTAAGCCAGCGGGCTAGGAGGCTGGCTAGAGCGCTGCTGCTGGGCCGTGCTAGGAGGCTGCTGAGACCGCTGGGAGCTGCCGGAAAGCTGCTTATGGCTGAAACCCTGCTTAGCACTAGCTACTCAATGTACCTACCTCAGGTATTATTTGCGGATGAGGGGCGCGGCAATGCCGTTCACCAATGGACTCCTCGGGGAGGTTTGACAATGCTTTGGTCTCGTGTGGTACTTTACAATAAGGAAATCTTGCTTTGTGTAATGCACATTGCATTGTCGCCAGCCTAGTCAGATGTTCTGCTATATGACCGCCCCGAGAACAAAATTGTAGGTCCTTGGTGCGTCGTTGCATCCTACTCCGAAAATTTCCTTTTCTTCCCACTATGGGCCATGGCCGTCCCATTTGCTAACAAATCCTCGAGTCTCTTTTGCAGCACCTGTATCACCTGGCGCTGGGACGAGGCCAAGGCTTGGCCGTCCAACCAGGAGGCTCGCAAAAGACCGCTTTGGGCTTGGATTGTCTGGTCCCGCTGCCGCAGTCCGCTCAGCACTTCCGCAATAGCCTCCTTATGCTGATTGAGGTCAAATTCAAGCATTTTTCGTTGAAATGACTCTTCTTCCAGCTTGTCGTGTTCCTCCGAGAGTAGATGATGAAGCTCTGTGTTGGTTTTCTCTTGGCTCTTGATTTGCAGCTCGAGATCGCCAATACGGCTTTGCATTCTAGAAACGCTAGTTCTCGCTGCATCAGTCTCAATGGCGGTTGGGGTACGTGGCTTGTTGTCTGCTAGCAAGGACATGATCAGTATTCCTTTCGCGCCTTTTAGGTGCAATGTTCCTAGCAGGTGAAAGAGAAAAATGGCACATCGACCGCAGAGAATAGGCTGCGTACAAGCATATAGTGGTGAACTAGGCCACCTATTAATGTTAGTAGCGGAAGGTGTTAATGCCTAGGTTTAGGCGCTAGTAATGGCCATGTGGACGGAGGTCGCGCCATGCTAAGAAAATAGGATCAGAAATGGGCAAGACCTTGTCGGCACGCAGTGGAATGAGTATACTTTTCGACTTACGAAGCACTGCCGTAGCGTATTCGTCCATTCTCGAATTGTAAAAGCAAGCATATAGCAGTGTCCCATCCCAGAAGCCATCCATCTTGAAGACAAGAGTAAACATGGAGCATTTCGGAAGTTGGGGCACAATCTGTCAGTACGCCGTGCCAACGGTCTTTTCTTTGGCCGTCGCATCTTTTGGCTTGACCGCCGGCAGTAAAACGAAAGGCATACTTACTCTTTCGGCAAGCGTTCGACGACTGTACTGCTGCTGACTTCGTTGCTGACCGTGCCTGCAGTTCAACCACCATCTCAACCGCCGCGGGTTTCCGTCCGTGCCAGATCCACTACAGACCATTGTGTCCCAGGCGACCCAAGCAGGCAGCGACCTGGCTACACAGGCCACACGTGTGACTGATCAAGCCAACAGCCTCGTGAGCAGTGCAACGGCGGCGGCGCAGCACCTCGTTGATCAACTCTTGCCACGGGCGGTAACCGTAGGTACAACGAAATCGTGTTTTGACTTTGGTCACGAGAAATGTTACGACTTCAAATTTATGCAGCCACTACTCTGGCTTTGCTTCGGTTTTTTTGTCCTCGCCTGTGCGTTCGTTGTATTGACGTATCATCATCGACGACCAAGTCTGCACCTGATCGGGTTCTGGTTTGGCATCCTGGCATGGGTTAGCTCGCTAATTTCGGCGTTTGTTGTTATTCTTGTTTACTGGACTGCGGAAAGGGCGCGGGGAGTGGGTGACGGCAGCGTGAAGAAAGGTTTGGTGTTTTATCTTGTCTTTGCGAGCGTGGCGGTTGCTACCATACATCTATTCTTCAGTTCCAGAACAGTGCTCCGACTCGTGTCGGTTGTTGGCCAGCCTTTGTAGAAGTGTAGAAGTAGCAGGCCCGAGAAAAGCACTTAGCCGGCGAACAGTGCCGGCGTATAGTGCCAGAGGTGCATTTTCGCTCTAGATTGATTGGTTCATTGTTCTAGGTAGAAACATCAACAAGACTTTACTACGGTCGGAGAGGGGTTTCATTATATTTCAACAAAAATTGCGTAGCATTTTACCATCTTTATATCTTGATGACTTTATTAATATTCTCTGCTTCTGATGATTATGTATATGAAACTCGTCCATGCTCGAAACTCACAACAGTCGAGTTAACAAAACTACATGTATTTCCGCTCGCATTGGTCCTTGCCATGTTGCAGCTAACGAGGGAGGCGATGGTGCCGCTTATACTAAAGACAGCACAAGAACAGTAGCCTACGGACTATTCCTCATCCGCGGCAGTACCACGAACGCGGAGACAGCAAAAGATGGAATAAATCTGAGTCGCCAATAGCGCATCGTCGGACGATCACACGGCGATATGATGGACGACGGGATAGCGACAATGATGATGGATGAGACGGAAACAGAAGAGAGTTAGTCGCGAAGCGCGAGGATCAAAAGCATCGGTTCGAGCTTGCCCACTTCAATTGGTAACCACTTTGCCAGTCTCAGTAGGTGTTAACACTGAATAAATTATATCATTGCTAAGAAGATAACATATTGTTCGAAACGGACAGAGAAGCCCAACTATTATAGAAGCCAGGTGAGGATACTAAATATTACTGTTCTCACCCTGTTTATGGGCTGAGAAGAGAGCATCCTACGGACGAGGCCATCCATACGATTGTGAGAACTCCCAGAGAAGGGATGCAGAAACTATGTCCAGTTAGTCTTAGTGAAGGTCTGGCTGAGGGGCGGGTACGTACTTTTCCAAGCTAAGATTGACGAAACCAATCCAGAAAACCCATTGCGAAATCCATAGCAAAGGCAAACTGATGGCTATGACGGAGCACAGCCCAGCAAATGTCTCTTGAGAACGATTGCTATGCTTGTTTTCAGATGGCAGGGTTACATATGTCGTCCACGACTTGGGGAGGAGAGTTTCAAAAACACCATCGCCTTGTCTAACGCGGACAGACTCGCTCAATCTCCTAGTCCTGCATATTGCCCACATCGCCACAGCCGACAGGGCGATCACGGACAGCCATGCAAGTGCCCCAACATACATAAGCATAGCAACCCGTCCGTTCTTCGCATTGGCCAGGCCACCAAGGTAGAAGTTGTGCTGTGTACCGTAATTAACTGTCAAAGACATTGGATGAATCGCGAAACCTTGAAGGATCATCTCTGCAAACATTGGAAATGCTGCTGAGGACGATTCCGTCGCCGCAAGGCGATGGAATCCAGCGGGTGTAATCGTGAGCCAGCTAAGCCGAGGCAAAGAGCACCAGAGGAGCATTAGTTGGAACACGGAGACAGCCTCGTAGCCAGGGGTGCTCTGAATGATTCGTCCGTTGATCCAGTTCGCACTCAAGTGAAGGCAGGCGAGGAGGGTGCTTCCCAGCATCCAAGGCAACCGACGAGGCGATGGAGGGCCAGTCGTAAGTCGCTGATGCACACGTCGTTTAGCGAAAATTACAGCTAAGACGCTAGTTAGATTGACGAGAGCGATGCTTCCGAGTCTCCAGTTGTTCGACCACTGCTGGTCGACGGTGGGGGCCGAATCGTTGTTCGGCCTAACAACCCATCGCCATGGTATCATTTCGCCAGGTAATGGAGTAGTCAGTTCGCGCCAGTTAGTTGGAAGACCATGCCAGCCGTCCACATTGCCACAAATTTCGTGCAGCCACTTCACAAAGCCTATGCGCGACTCAAAAATCCGACATGAGGCTTGGCAAGCATTGTAATCAATCTGACTGCAGAAGAAAGCCCTGTCCATTGCACGTCGGACCACGCAATAGCCGTCAGCGTCAAGCTGACAAGCATCAGTGGCGCATTGGTCGGTCAAGTCCGTGACTTCTTTTGGCATATCCGAGACATGCTGCGGCCAGTGCCAGTTCGCGAGAGGGATGTATTCCGAGCCCATGACCTTAAGCAAAGCCGTCCAATTTTCAGGTAGAGATGCCGGGCCACAGGTGGCATTGAACCATAGCCTCTCCATCGTCGACTCAAGCTGGCCCGACGTCACGCACGATTTGCTTTTCTGGTCAATAGAAAAAGCACTGCAAAAGCATTCTCTGTCGAAGTATTCGCCGGATGGTATATGTGTACCAGTAAGATCGTACCCTGCGGTATCGAAGCTTAGAGCTACGATGGATTTCCGCGATCCACTGTACTCCCATGGTCGAGCCGCGCTCCCGGTGTGCAGCGTGGTGCTTGTAAAACTGCAAGATCCCAGTACATGCTCGAACGATTCCAGCGGTGGAGAGACGGGTGAGCGAGACAAACATGCTGGCGCCTTGCTAGCCACGCTCATGCTCGCATATCCCTTGGCCAGATCTGCTGGCGAGAGGGTCTGCAAACCGTTCGCGTCGCCAACGTCGACCAGCCACGTTCGGTCAGTTACCGTCTGTATCCAGTGATAGAGCTGGGCTTTGGCGAGTATAGATCTGCTGCAGTACGGGACGTAATTCTCGATCGCGTCGGGAGAAAACTCGACGCTGAGACAGCTCAGCTGGGTCAGCCATCGACGGCGTGTGCAGTGAGAACAGCCACGAGAAGCCTTCACCTCCAAAAGTCGGCTTCCCGAATGGCTTAACCACGCCTTCGACTGATAGTGAAGATAAATTTAACCTAGTCCGAGCAAATCCCGTGTGTAAGCTCTTATATAGCCGCATGTCTAAGAATGTAGGCTAAATACGGCTTACATATAACTGCGCTTTTAGCGTTAAGAGATAAGGGCCATCTAATACTATAAGATTTAGATTTGAGTGATATAATAATAAAGTTAAGACATATAGTCTTAATAATAGTTTATTTAAAGACAAAAAGTGGCATAATAGTAAAAAGATATACTAGTATAGTAATATTCTAGTAATCTAGGGTATTACCTTATAGTCTCTAAAAGGAGTTAACTACTACTAGTTATTTATACCTTATAACTAGAAATAAGGGAATAGAATAATATATTATTTAATATATATTATACTAAAATAGGAAGGAAGGGATAGGAATAGTAGGAAGGAAGTAATAAAATAGTAAAAGCGTAATATAGTGTAGAGGTACTAGGAAGATAAATAAGGTAATAGAAACACTATAGTTTTATATAAGGAGGAGCTAAAACTAGGTAAGGCTATTATCTTTAAAAAGGGGAAGGCTATTTTACTCTATAACTTTAGAATTATTACTACTACTTATTAAGGTAATAAATAATTTAAGGAGTAGGAATTATAATAGTAGCTAGAAAAAGACCACTATTTACCCTTAGGCTATCTCTATTAAACTATAAGAATAATAAGTAGCTAGCTGGTAAAGAAGTCTCTAATAATATATAATTATCTTAATATATAAATAACACTAAAGAGGCTAAGGGTTATATAAATACTACCTACTAGCTACTAATTAATACTACTATAGCTTATT
>JAPFRW010000334.1:0-29726 GCA_030778065.1 Akanthomyces uredinophilus
TTTTTTGGTGGGGGGGGGGGGGGGGGGGAAGGGGAGTTGCGACAACATGGCGACACACGGACATCCCTCCTCGAGTTCTCGCCTGGTGGCCCTGGGTTGGTCGTTGTTCGCCTTCTTGTGCCGTCCCACTTCCAACTTTCTCCAACTGACGAGCCCTGCCCTTGTCAAGCTGGAAAATCAAGTGCCAATCCGGCCGTGTCGGATCAACCACCCCGTTGGTGGTGGGCTCGACGCGTGGGGCGTGTGTGTAAGTCGGGGACCCAAAATGCATTGGCGGCGGGCCTCTAGATCCATCAGACCGGCTTGAAATGAACAGGGAGGAGGCCAATGGTGAGGGGGACCGAGAGAGATTGGTTCATTTTCCTCCCGACTTTTATTTGCTACGGCAATACGGCAATAATGAAAAGCAGAGTAAATTGCAACAACACAAGTTTGCACAGTTGAAAGGAAGGGGGGGTACGAAACCTTGGCCTTGCGTCTTGCAGCGCGAGTCATCGTACGAGGACCAGTCCCATTTGAGCAGGTTGGTTGCCCGTACGCCGTACATGATTGGTCGAACCAGCTCCCGCACACACACCCCGGGGGCCCCGATGAGAAACCCTGTTCGTAAACTTGCTCCGGCTTTTGTGGCAGCCCGCTGTAGAAGCCACCAGCCGTCGCTGCAACGGCGCTGGGCTCGGCCGTTGAAGCCACTGAAACTAGCGAGCGCTGTATCCCGGCAACGTGGCTGGCCAGCATGGTCAGTAATGAGAGCGAGATAGTTCCGTGCAGACAAGCCGCAGCTAGAGCGCTTCTGCTCAGTTGCTCCGAATAAGTGCTGGGCATGCGAAACCCTCAGGTACGTTGACCAATTGCACTGTCTTATCATGGCGCTCGGTTGACTCTAGCCACCAATTTTGGACTTCACACCCTTTGCTAGCGTGGTCATTTCCCCGGGGACTGATTCCATCTTGCCCTTTGAAGCGAACGGCAAACCAAATTCTCATGCTCAACTCGGCATATTTCATCCAGTCGTCGAAGAGAGCGGCTAAACATCAACAGTAGAAGGAGACAATGTATTACATTTGTTAGCATTTTTTCTTAATCTTCAAGCACAATCATCCTGCCTGTCCATTGACTGGGCCGAGAACACGTCATTTCAGACGATGTTCGCACCAAGCAAGCAGAAACCTCTCCTCCGTAGCTTCTTGGTAATAGCCTATTTGCGCGTGCCGTGTGGATAACCGGTCGAGCCGGTGGAGCTCCGTGATAGCTGGACAAAGATCCGCCTGCTGGCGCCTTCAAGACCCCGTAGCTCCCCGATCAAAGTACCAGCTCCTCCCCGTGGCTGCCGCCGCCCATTTCATCCAATCACGTCAGCCATACTCTGCCACGCAAGAGAAAATACTTGTGAGCTTGCGTCGACCTGCTCCATCTCGGTCGCCCCGGCCCCCTCAGCTACCCGCCGCATCGCCAGGCACGGTAAATAATTCTGTGACAAGGATCTTGGGACGATTGGCGTCATCGCAGAGCTGGTGTACACATGTACGTTTGTAATACACGGGCGCTCACCGCAAATCTGTGTAACAGAAGCAGGAAGATGAAAAAGAAATATACCACAAAAGAAACATGAGCGTTTCTAGAAAACTGCCATGTACGCTTCACAACTGTTCACGTCTGTTCGGGATGATCTACAATCTCGTTCTGCGCTCCTGCTGTTCCTACAATATTTTGAAGAGATATGCCGATGGCTTAGGCAATCGATCACGCCCTCGCACCATCTACGAAAATACGACGGTCCTCGGTCGACTCTGCGTAATTTCACGTGCATCTGCAGGTTTCCCTGCCGTCGAGATGACGGCGTTCCAGTTCACCCCATCACTTTCTTGATTTGGTCTTATGTTTAGATGTTCCACAAGAATCCTGGGAATGCAGGTTCAGCCTTTTTTTGTCTCGCGGTCTTCTCTCTTGGCGTTGTGGAACTTCGAGCAACCCTTGCGTGCAGCGCTGTTCCGTCAGAAATAGCCTCTAGAGAGACGAGAGAGACTAACAAGAGCAATTGAGCGGTGAACTGCGCAGATTCGTTTACTCATGGAGAACCTTTCCTAACCTTTTGGGGACCCTTCTTGACCGTACCCTTGATATAGACGGGCACCTCGATGCAGTACCATGTCTAATTGACATGTCACTTGCAGCGCTTCCAGTTCTCTGCCGGACATGCACTTCAAATTGAACCTCGAAGCATTGCTTTTTCTGCTATTTTCTCCCACCCAATTCAAAGTGAATGCTTTTGATGCGTTTCGGTCTTTGGCCCCCTCTTCTTCATTTGCAGTTGCATCGGGCTGTGCAAACTCGGTGCTCGCATGCCCTGCTAGAACAACCCTCGGCGACATGCAGCACATTCACTAACACGCGGCACAGGCCGCCGTCGCCCCCAGGGTCCAGCACCTGCATGAGTGCCCATGAAACAAAAGATTAGGTGGAATACCGGTGAACTGTATTCAGGTTGGTCTCACAGACGCAAGTTAGAACTCAATACTGCGGCTGGCCATGCCCTCTCTGGTGCCACCTCTAACGTTAGTTACCAGCTTCTGGCCCAATGCTGAACTGCCCCATACTGCGTTGCCAAGTCCGGAATAGCTATTGCCGAAACAGCAGGATAAAACAAAACAGAGTGGTGAAGAACAAACATGACTGTCAACGAATCTGCCGGAGTTTGACTTGGATAACGCCAGACACAACAAGAAAAGGATCGATTCTATGGACTCAGATGAAAGCGAGTTAGATTTGGTGGAATCCATGCAGGAGCCAGCGAACTTATCATTGTACAGCACGGTCAAATGCGCCTGGATTTGTACTTTTGCGATACAAGCGATTCGGTGCTTCCAGCTCCTGCTAAGCGAACAGCCTCTTGCTCTGCTGGTTAGCCTTTCGCCACAGCCTCGGCGTGTGCTAGCCTAGACCTCCGTGTGACAGGGAAGCCGATTGCCCAAACCCGACGCTTGCAGAGGAAGAAAACGTATGGCTGTAGCATGGGGTGAGAGGTGTTGGAGCACTAATACGCCCGTACTAATATTACCTTGAGGTGAAAGTTCTGGGAGGTAGCCGAGAGGCAGCGCTAATAACATACGTGGCAGGTTCAGTACCTCGACCACTTGTCTGCGCCACAAATAGAATCCAAGTCACATTACGAATGGCAGTGCTCTTTGAAGAGTTCCAAGAGAGGGCATCGCGGAGTGTATATTTTGCTTTTAGCTAAACGCGACCGGCACAAAACTATCGGCTGAAGGGCTGCTACTTTCTCGCCAGAAGGGCAAATATTAGTTAGTGAAATGTGTTTTCTTTTTATACTCTGTTTCTTTTTGGTGATTTTTTGGTGAAAATTATTGATAATGATTCAGGAGGCAGCCCAACTTATTAAATGGCGGTGGCACCGCAACATGTGGGATGCCAGAGCTTGGAGTCGAGCCCACGAAATAAAGTTTACTGGTGCGGCGTGCACATGCGGGACCAGACATTCCCGTGCTCGGAAGCCCCAGTATTAAGGGGCTCGGACAGCCTAGGTGGACGCCGATGGTGTGGACTTGTGTTGACGTTGTGCTGCGTGGATGACATTGAAATTGAACTGTGCTATAAAGGGCGAGTCGGGCTGGCGCAGAATAGTCAACGCCAAGGAGGGCGCAGACACTGACGATGTACTCTGGTCAGAGCTACTCTTAGAACAGCGCCTCTGTTGTTAATTAAGAATGAGCTTCAAGAGTCATGCTCCTTGGCACTGAGGGGCAATGCAAGTATGCGGGTTTGTCCATCCAGTCTCGATGCCACTTCCGACGTGACCTCTTGTGTCTATTAATATGAATCTTGTGGGCCTAAATCAGACTAAAGTTGTTCCTTAAAGCTTTCAAAACGAGAAGAGACGCAATTGGCAAAGTTAAATACAGAGACGCAGATTTAATGCCCATGTGACCTGCTGTCTCGCGGCAGTCACCATCGATAGGTCGACGATAAAGATTTCTGGGCATGAGTTTTGTTGTCTTCGAAACGCAGAACGGTACATGGCTAGTCAATTTAAACTATATCAAGCCAACTAAGTAATCGATTACGGTAGTTTTCCGTGTGAGAATGGAGTCGTTGAGACAACGGGCCATCTCGCAAAGACGTTTGCGGCCAGCTTCATCGAGGTAGGATTCTATGACGACTTGGTTCTGTAGAGCGGAGATCGCGATAAGCATCTGACCTCGTCCAAATCTAATATTGAGCGACTTTTAGCGCAAAGCCGCTTCGATCTCCATGGCTGCGGTAATTGGACATGACAGCACGCGAACTCGACAGAGAGATGAATGGCACGGCCAGTGTCTAGTGCTGGCCCGCCGCTCGCGGAGACACTATGCATCCGCCGTGGCTAGGCGAGATCTGCGGGCACTATTTTGTGGGGTTAATGGTGAATTATAAGGAGCAGGGAATGGCAAAAGGTAAGAGTCTATGCCGACGGCAACTCGGAACCTTACGGCTTCAACAATGTTGTTGCCTTGTCTAGGCCTGAGTCTAAACGTAATCAAGCGAGGTCCTGCATTTTCCAAAAACCCAAAGAACTTGGTACGAATCTTTGGACTTGTGGAAATGACGAGTGCTCAGTTATCCATTGACACACTTGATTCACTAGATGTCGTGTGAACTTAAGCACTTATATTTACAGCGAAGATCTAAGCAACTCGAGCACTCAGCAGCGCCATCTCGCTTGGACGAGATCTGGCGCACACGCCTGTTCTTGATATTACTGCAACCGTCCTGTTCTTTCAAGAGTACGAGGGCATAGGCGGACTACCAAGTCTGGGATCGTTGGCAGCAGAGATTGCGAATGGGCCTTAGGGCGCTGAGTACACGTGAGTGGTACATCGGCATACCGAATGCAGCGCCAGAGAGTGATATAGTCACCGAACCTAATAATAAATAGAAGACAGGCAATCGTTCCGGCTCCGATAATTACCGGATTTTAGCACCACAACGAAGGTCAAACCCGACAGACAACCGGAGATGGCGTCCCCTTGGTAGCCAGCCTTCAAGTCTCCTTAGTAAGCCTCGATATCAGTAGTGGTAGTAGGTACGTACCTCCTGCGGAGGCTCCCCGTCCGTGGCCGTCAGTACAAATCAGCCCGTTCCATCTTCTTTCGTCTCCCCCACCTCGCGATGCTATTTCGCGCCTCCACCTCGCCATGGTCCCAAGGCGCAGCGCTCCACCATAACTGCCATGAGCCGCGCTCTTTCACCGGTTTAATATGATATATCGCATGCGAGGCGGATACAATCTCATCAAGAGTCCGATAGAGTTCGGTACTGCCAGAGCCTTGTCGCTCAGAAACAACCTTCGTAGTTGCGTCCTACCCTCTGCGGTCCCCCGTCAGCCTGCTTACCTCGATTCAATCGTATCAAATCCGCTTGAAGAATGCTATCCTCCCTCGGCTGGGCAACAGCTACAGATCCTTGGCGTCTTTTCCTTACTGGCCGCCATCTCTCGTCACACGCTGCAGCGGCTGCGGAGCACTCTGGGCCATGCAAAACCTTGGTTCAGCACTGACGGGCGCCGCCGCTACGGCGATCCTCGGCACCGTTACACTATGCCTGGCTTTACGCTACGCGTCTGGAAGGAAGCTCCATCCAAGTGAACCGACTGTTTTTCCACCGTGGATTCCATACATTGGGCATCTGCTTGGTATGGCCTTGCATGGGGGGAGATATATAAAACGGCTTGGGTATGTATTAACTTGCTCTTCTCGAGTCCCCGCGCCCCCGTCCTTATGCATGCAAAGAAGCGGGTAAAGGGAAGAATGAAGAGAGCAATGCAAGGGGAAATGGCACATAGAAGGGGCGCTCGGGAAACAGAAATGCTGGCAGGAGAACCAAGTTGCGAGCTAACAACGTTTGCAATACGCTTAGGCTGTCCCGCCCCAATGAGCCGATTTTTACTCTCCCGGTACCGGGTTCGCGTATCTACGTAGTTACAGACCCATCTCTCGCGGCAGCCATTCAGCGCAACTGGAAGGCATTGTCGTTCACACCCTTGATTCCCGACATCACGAAGCGTGTTCTTGGTCTCGACGATGGCGATATCGAGGTAATTCGGCAGAATCTGGACCCGAAGCCTGGCGAACCTCGCGGGTTCCTCGCCGACATGCATGATGTAGTTTACGGCTCCCTTGGCCCGGGTAACTACCTCAATGCCCTTAGCTGCGCAGCCTCCCAAGAGCTGTGTCTGCAGCTCTGCGAGCTGAGAGACAGCTTTCAGAGGGGGCCACTCCCTGGTGGCAAAACAGACCTTCTCTCCTTAGTTCGCCACATTGTCAGCACGGGCACGGCGAGCTATCTATTTGGAGAAGCCAACCCCATCTCCGGGGATCCCGAGCTCGAGCAAGCTTTCTGGGATTTTGATGAGGGTGTAGGAGGGCTTCTGATTGGTATATGCCCAGCCGTCACAGCGCCACAAGCGTACCGTGGTAGGGAAAAGATCGTCGCTGCTTTTATTAAATATCTGGAAAGTAATCACGATTCTGGGGCCTCACAAATTGTGCGCGACCGTATCAGGGTGGAAAGAGAATGGGGAATGAGTTCAGAGACGATTGCTCGCTCGGCACTGTCATTTCTCTTCGCTGGCATTGTCAATACTACGACTACTACGTTCTGGGTGATTTTGCGATTGTTCGCCGACCGCCAGCTTCTTGCAAGCGTACGCGAAGAACTCAAATTTGCTCTTGCAGCCAGCGAGGAGAAGAATGGGCAGGACACGCTTAGCATTACCATTGTCCGGAATAGGTGCCCAACTTTGTCGGCGGTATTCAGGGAAAGTCTTCGAATCGGCTCGGAGAACTTCTCAGTCAGACTCATCAAGGAGGACACCATGCTAGCGGAAAAGTACTTTCTTAAAAAAGGTGCCATCGTGCAGATTTCTGGTGGAGTCATTCATTCCGACAAGTCAATCTGGGGCGAGGACGTGGACGAGTTCAACCCCAGCAGATTCCTGGGCGCAAATGCAAGACCTGGAGGGTTCCATCCGGCTGCCTTTCGTGGTTTCGGTGGCGGTAAGACTCTCTGCCCAGGTCGGCATTTTGCTGTGAACGAGATTATGGTCTTGGCCGCCATGATCGTCGTCGCCTTTGACGTAGAATCTCCAGATGGTGGTTCGGTCAGTGTGCCACCCAAGAATGATCGTGTCATGCCTGTTCATATTCTTGAACCTGGCTTGAGAAATCGACCGCAGGTTGTAATCAAGCCGAGAGACGATGCTGGGCTATTGAGCCGTCTCATCGTAACAGTGTAACGAGACGCGACGTTGCCCACCAACCTGTCGCGGGACCACAGGCACACTAATGACGCAGTTCGGCCTGGACAGCCAGTTTTCTATGTTTCCGCATACGAAAACTACGCAGAAAGCTATCGAAATCTTCTTAAACAAGTTTGCGATCAAGTGTATCTCAGTGTTGGCATGTTCTTGGACGCGCGTTTGCTGACCCGCGGCACGAGCGTGGCAGCTGCCAAGCGCGCAGGTCAGTGTTTCCTGCCAGCTGGCAAACCTCGGATATTTGGCTTCTGATGTGTTCCATTCAATTCACGCATTCAATTCACGAAACACTGCGTCCTTGCATGTTTTGCATTTCCAATTGCTCACCTCCTTCATGTCTTGGTGAGCACATCGCGACGTTGGTCCTGTGTACTGCTTTCCATCTCGACGAGTTCAACAAACAGCAAAGGATGGCAAAGCTCGTACATGTTTTGTTCTTGTTTCTTCAGGTTTTAACAACCGCCGCTGGCTTCTCTTGGAATGCGCAGAAGGCGCTGCACAGTATGCTTACGCCAACTAACAAGACCAATATTTGAAACTGACAGCTTGCCAGCGCATCGGCCGCCGTACAATGGGCGTGCAGGCGAAGCAAATGCGATCCCATTGCCCAACAATCGACTGCACTCGGACAATTCCTATACCACTGCACTAAAAGAACTCGAGGCTCTCGAGACGCAACCTCTCTGTCATCGAATCGCAGCTCGACTTCTCGTCGATAACTGCCACTTGCTTCACGGCCAGCACGAAAACGCCGAGCTTGCCGACACCGGACGACTGACTCGGAACTTTGTCGACTCATATGCTGCGAGTCTGGCTATTTGCGATTTGGAGAGGGGCAGCTTCGTCATTCCACGAGAATGTTCAAAGTTTCGCGAGCCAACCCTGTCCACGGTCGAGATCGCCAAGACACCGCATCTGCACGTTTCTACTGTCGAGATCGACAGATGCCTGGAGGGTCTGGCACAATCCGACTCGTCATGGAATACTTGGGTCAGCTACAAGCCCCAGGTTGTGCGTTTCTGCGAGATTGCAAAGTCTGACAATGAGAAAGGTGCTTGAAACCCTGGTTGTTTTTGGCGGTGGCGCTAACCTGAACACTAGATTCCACGATTCATTTGTACAAAAAGGTCACTGAAATAATGGAGAGATTATCAGAAAAGGTTGAAGTGCAATTCGAGGAGCAATTGCGCCGAGACGATCATCTCAGGCGAAAATGGACCGAAGCAACCGATTCACTGCTTCCGCAGGCCGAGTCGCTCAAGTCGCAACTCACCGGCTTGGATCGCTTCCTGAATGAGAAACTCATGGCAGTTTCGAAAGTATGTCTATGTAGAACAACCTTGCCTAAAGTCTAACTGGGATTAGAAATCAGCCCTGGAAGCACAGTCCGGACTCGAAGATGCGACGCAGCTACGCAACGTTGTCAATATCTTGCTTGAATCTTTCCGCAAAAACCAAGTGCAGATAGTCTTAGAGCATAGCAATGCCCTGCAAACTATTCAAAGAGACACATTAGACGGGGTC
Source organism: Akanthomyces uredinophilus (assembly GCA_030778065.1). Taxonomy (NCBI): domain Eukaryota; kingdom Fungi; phylum Ascomycota; class Sordariomycetes; order Hypocreales; family Cordycipitaceae; genus Akanthomyces; species Akanthomyces uredinophilus. The sequence goes on from JAPFRW010000334.1 coordinate 8,837, forward strand.
GAGACTATGATGGCGACGATTGTTACCGCCGCCTCCTCGTCAGTTAGACTTCAGAGCCAACTTGTGAGAATTACTAGGAGCCCGACAAAAGGTCTTTTGCTGATTTGACCTAGGAAGAGTCCGAGCTACGGGCAGACAGAGTTATGGAGAAGCAAAATAAGCTTGAAAGGGTACGTGCAAGCATAACTTTGTAGAAACTCAGCTGCTAATCGAACTAGAGCCTTGATCACCACCAAGACAAGCTTGATTCCGCACAGCGTTCTGTAATGAGTATTTTGGGCGCTTTGCAAGGCGTTGAATCTTCTACAAGTCGAATTCACAGCAACTTTCTTAGCGGCACAGGCTGGAGCTGGTGGCCACATATTCTTTGCCCTGCAGCATCCCTCTTTCTCGGCTCTTACAGGTTGGCACCGTCCATTGCGCGGAACCTCTTGCTCCTGGGACTAGGTACGATACCACTCACAGGCTATCTCAGTGCTATTATGCTAACACACAGAAGGCGAAATTGCCGGGTTGACTATCTCAGCCGCCCAAGCCTTCAGGGTGGACACATCGATGCCATTCATTCAGAATGCGTTTCCAAACATCCTCAAGACCACAATCAACGACACGGCGCCAATGTCTCACGAAGTTCATGATTTACAGACTGCTCAATCATCTACATTTTTAAAATAAAGTTCTACGATATGGAGTTTTGGGAGATGAAATATTATGACGTCGGGGAGGTTTGCTTTCTATACTGGGATTTGGCGTCTTTAGAGCTTGCAGTGGGACGTATGATGGTAGGGCAGGCTTCGGTTTCGATTTATTTCTAGTAAGGGTGGTCTTATTAGATATTAGGTATTTCAGTCCATTCAATCAATACAAGGGCTATAGCCTAGTTTCGTTGCACTGGGGAGTTTTTAGTCATTGGCGCGATTCGCCCCATCGCATGTTGTAGGGCGCCGCGGGTGTGGAGAAGCTTGTCAACCATGAGCACTTCACAGATGTACTGATTCATAAACATTACACCTCTATTCACAATGGCTAAACTCAAAGTGGCACTGATTCAGCTCTACTCCAAGGTACGCGCACAGGCTGCGTCTTGAACCGGCCACCACGCCTTCACACAGCCTCACTGACAAAACCCGCGCGAACCAGAGTCTCGATGTGGAGGGCAACTACGCCAAAGCCGAGTCCTTTATCCGCGCCGCGGCGGCGCAGGGCGCCCAGCTCGCCGTGCTTCCCGAGTACCACCTGCAGGGCTGGGTCAGCTCGCGCGACGCGCTGCTCGCGTGCGCCGCGCAGTCGGAGGCGTACCTCGCGCGCTACCGGGCGCTCGCGCGGGAGCTGCAGCTGTGCATCGTGCCGGGGACGCTGCTCGAGGACCGCTCGTCGCCCTCGGACGCGCACGACGAGCCGCCGCTGGCCAACGTCGCCTACTTCATCGGCCCGGACGGCGCCGTCTGCGGGCGCTACCACAAGCGCAACCTCTGGCACCCGGAGAAGCCGATCCTGCGGGCGCCGGCGGCGGGCGCGGCGCCGCACCACCTCGCCTTTGACACGCCTCTGGGCGTCCGCGCGGGCCTGCTCATTTGCTGGGACCTGAGCTTCCCCGAGGCGTTTCGCGCGCTGGCGGCCGACGGCGCGCGGCTGGTCATTGTGCCGTCGTTTTGGGTCGCGCGCGACGCGGGCGAGCCGGTCAACCCGGTCAACCCGCGCGCGGAGCAGCTGTTCCTCGACACCATGTGCGTGGCGCGCGCGTTTGAGAATAGCTGCGCGATTGTGTATGTCAACTGCGGCGGCGCGCCGGCGGCGGCGGCGGAGCGGGGCGTGGAGGAGGGCTACGATGCCGAGGGCAGGGAGCACGCGGGCGTGTCGCAGGCCGCGATGCCGATGCTGGGTTCCGTGGGCAGGCTGGGCCACGGCAGGGAGGGCATGAGCGTCGTGGAGCTGGACCTGGGCCTGCTCGACGTGGCGGAAAAGGCGTACAAGCCGAGGGATGACATGGAGAGGCGAGGGTGGAAGTACGACGCGGATGTGAGCGGCATCTGGCGCACGCAGGACTTGTAAGTGAAGGATGGAACGCGAGACTGAAGTCTGCAGAGATGCAAAAAAAATGGTATTGCGTTTTCGGCAAGGGGGGTATCAAGTCTATATAAAAAAAATGCACCAAACGCCAGATGTATGCGTAGTATGCCCAATGCCCTAGTCCGAATCATATTCTACAAGAGCAGCACCTTTCGACGCCAAAGAACTGCTGTGCAGAGCCTTACTCGGTGCACCAGCATCCTCTGCACCCGTCGCGTCCCTCTTTCTTTTGATGCCCGGCATCCTGGCTGCCTTTCCCTCCCCTGCCCGCTTCGCCCCGGGACTTGCCTGCAGAAACGGGTCCTTTGCCACTCGCGTGTTTCCCATGACCCGCGTCGCAAACGACTCCTTCATCTGCATTTTGCGCCTCGCCTCCTTCGTGACGCCTACACCCTTGCCGTTGCCCTCTTTCTGCTTCTCCCTTGGAGCGGCCGTCTCAAACAGCGGCTTGGAAAGTGCCGCGTCGCGGTCCTCGCCCGGCGCAAAATCCACCAGCCGCGCCCGCCTCGCATCCTCCTCCGTCTCGGGCAGGATATCCAGGCCCAGACTCATCCTGTCCTGCAGCGCCTCCGTCGCCGCGGCGGTCGCCTCTCTCTCCTTGCGGCCGGCGCGAAACGCGCTCCGCAGCTTCTGGTTGAGCGCGTACGGGTCCTCCCACTGGCGCGCCGCCACGTCCATGAGCCCGTCGATGCGCTGCGACGACTCGCGCAGCTGCTCCCTGTCGTTGATTGTCTTTTCCAGGCTCGCAAAGGCGTTGCTCCGCAGCTCCTGCCGCTCCGCGTCCGTCAGGATCGGGACGCCGCCCTCGAGCTCTTGCTGCTTCCTCTTGTCGTCGCCAGTGTCGCGCCGCGTCGCGCCCGACACCACCACGTAGGCCGTATTCTGGGGATCGGTGCGCATCTCGATGGTGCCGCCGCACGCGGCGTGGCGGAAGCGAAAGGACCATATCGGGGTGGTGTAGTACTGGCCCGCGCGGCGCTTCTCGGCGTTGAAGCGCACGCCCTGCCCGACAATGGTCGGCTGCGGGCACGTCGCGCACCAAATGGCGTACGGCACCTCGAAGCGCACGACGAGGATGCCCTCGGTGCGCAGCTTGGCAGCGCGCGCGCCGAGCGCGTGCTTCTTGTGCAGCTCGTTGCCGCTGACGGTGCCTTCGTGCTCGGGCGGCACGTACTTGCCCATGTTGAAGCCCTGCATGGCGACGAGAGCGGGGGCGTTGGCCCGTCGCTGAACGCTGGGGATATGTAGGGTACGCGAAACGGGGTTTCAGGTCGGTCAGTTCGTTGGTCGCCGTGTGTCGTTGGGAAAAGATGGTGTGTTGCAGACGGCAAGGGTTGGGGGAAATTATTTGGGCAGCGAACGCCATTCCACGAGCGGTGGGGCAACGCCACTTACACAAGAAGACAGGACAGGATATGACGGGGAGGGCTCTTGCATTGACCATTGCATTAGTTGTCGACATTTTTTGTCTTTCGGAAAAATCTAAGAAATACTTTGTAGCTCTGACTCAACTCGTGTGGGCAGGGGTTGCTCGAGGGGGATGAACCTGGACTCAAACGGACTAAAGTACACAGAATAGTACATTCTTCTCTCGCTCACCACCAAGACCCTTCTTCTCGGTGTTTCTATGGGACCTTGCAAATCAATCACGGCTTCCCCACTGGCATCGTCGTCATAAATATCCTCATTCATAGCCTCGCCCTCTTTTCCGCCTTCCTCCGCGGGAATTCCACGCAGCACTGCCTGCGTTACTTCCGCAAACTGTGCGGCCTCTGTTTGTCGCTCCGTAGCTGCCAGCAGAAGACGGCGTGTTAGACTTAACCACACGGCAAAATGCACCCAAGAACAGGGAGAAGAAGATGAAATAAAAACTTTGCAAAGAATGAAAAGAGAGGAAGAATCAAGTAACGCACTCAATCGGATGTTTGCGACAATGTTGGGCCGCGCCGGCGTCCAGAATGCCCGGATGCGCTCCACGAGCGGATCGTGGCCGTCCTCCCAGCCAAGACTGACCTCGAGCGTCTTTGGCAGGGCCGCCTCGTTGTCGACGTAGAAGCGCGTCGCGAAGCCCACGTACTCGCGGTCGCCGTCGACGCTGGCGCTCACGAGAAAGAGCTGGTCCTCGCGCTCCAGAAAGGCCTCGGACACGATGCGGCCGAGAAAGTGCCAGAAGATAAAGGGAAAATCCCAGTTGTACCGCACACCCGCGCGGGCGAGAATCTTGGCTTGCTCGATGTAGTAGACTCTTTTTTTTTTCACGGCGTCTTAGAAGTTTCTTTGGGTCGTGACACAGAGGGGAAAAGAAGAGAAGAGCAGAACAGTAACAAGGGAGGCCAAGCTTACTTTAGAACAAAGTGCGTAACGGTGGTAAAGTCAAATGCTCCGAGTTCGGAATAATACCGTGTCATGGCCTTGGGAATCTCGAAATCGGCCAGAGCCTCGTCGCAAGGCAGATTTGGATCGGGATCCGCCAGTGTAGCGTCTGCTTCGTCAAGGGGAAGCTGCGGTCCCTTGACGTCGTAGTACGTGGCTGTTGGCGTCTCTGGCAGCAGCGACATGGTTCAACCGGGGGAGTTGGTCCTAGCTCATGGAAAGCCTTTTTGTTTCTCTTCTCAATCGAGGGAACCGAACAATGGGGGATTCGTCTGTGACACGCGAGAGTGTGGAACAAGTGTAGAAAGGGGAAACTTGCTTTTTTACGTGCCCATCGTTGCCTGGAGGGACTTGTGCGACTTGGGTCACCAAGTTTAAGGGGAGGAGCTCTCATTTGCCCCAACAGCGTTTCCCGTGCGTTACACAAGCTGGCCGGAACGCAACGCGCAAGATGAGAGAGAGAGAGAGAGAGAGAGCCAAGTGGTCAGGTCAACAAGACCCCGTCCGACGAGGCAGGGTCTCATGCAATTGTGACCTGAAAGTGAGCAAAGGCCTGTCGTGGAACGCGTCAACGTTCCGTTGGACACTGCTCAGCGTCTCGGCGGCGATTTCTACCCAACCCCCAACACAAATTCATACATGAGCTCTTGGATCGACCACGACACCAAATGGTATTGTCGGTACTTTTGAATTGCGTCCAAAATTGCGCTGCCACCCACAGCTCTGTGCAGCTCCGATGTCGCATGAGTTGAGGGAGACTCTTGGCAGCTACTGGCGATGAACATCTCGACAAACAATATGCTCGTGCTTATATGCTGATATCTGTATCCTAGTGTCTATATACCGCTACTCGTGTACTCATGATGCCCTTGTAGGATCTACATCTTGACCGCGAAGCTCGGCGGCCGATCCTCCGTCTTCGATCCCCAACTCGACTCCTCCTCACCCAGCTCCAGCTCCAGCGTCCAGCCCTCGGTGAAGAATTCATGGCCAATCCACGATTTTGTCCAGGGCTGTCCATTCACCGTGGCGCTCTGTATATATATTCTCTTATACTCCGGGTCAAAGTTCTTGCTGCGCACCGTCGCCGTTTTGCCCGTCTGCGGGCTTGTGATGTTCAACTCCTCGAAAAATGGCGGACTGATGAGATAGACGTTTTGCCCCGCGACGGGGAACAGGCCCAGCACCGAAAAGAAGAGAAATGATCCCATGGCGCCCGAGTCGTCGTTGCCAGGCAAGCCCCCGGGGGACGAGTTGAACGACTTGGGAATGTACGTGTGGATGCGCCGGGCAGAGAGCGCGGGGCGGCCGGCGTAGTGGTACATGTATACGGTCAGGAATACGGGCTCGTTTGAGATGTCGGCCAGGCCAATGGTGTGGAAGTAGTCGAGGCGCTTGATGAAGGCGTCATCGCCGCCCAAAAGGTCAATAAGGGCAGCAGACGAGTGAGGTACGTAGCTGTACAACATGTCAGCAGTGCAGAGCATGGGCACGACAGATAAAAGACTTACAAGAGATACTGCCAGACGCTGGCTTCAAAAGTCTCACTTGGATTCGTCGTCAATGAGCAAAAGCTAGCCAGGGCCGAGCAAGCAATCGGGTCCTGGAAGCCCCACGTTCCGTTTTGATACTTTGGCTGGAAGAACCCCCTGAAGCCCGTGTCTGTGCCGTTTATCAGTGACGTTTGGTCTTCTTTCCACAAGTTCAGCCAGTTTGTGCTGCGCCCCAGGTACTTGTCCTCCAGATCCTGCCTGCCCATGCCGCCGGCCATGGTTGCCAGGCAGTAGTCGTTGTAAGCGTACTCGAGCGTGCGAGAGATGCTGCGCGAGTTGGTGCCGAAGCCGAGGGGGCCGTAGTCAAGGTACGGAATGTAGTCGAGAGCCTTCCAGCTGCGCAGACCGCCGCGGCCGTGGAATGACCACTCGAGCGGCTCGTCCTCGGCATCGGCGAGCATTGCCCGGAGCGCCACGTCCCAGTCGATGGCGCTCGACAGATTCTTGTGGTAGGCGTCGGCCAGAACGACGTCTGCATTGGAGCCGCCCTGCGTCCACCCGCTGCACAGCGACATGTGGCAGTCGGGCAGCCACCCGTCGTGCTCGTAAATGTCGAGCAGCGTCTGCACCATCTGCGCCTGCGCCGTTGGGTCCACCACGGTCAGGAACGGGTGTTGAACACGAAACGAGTCCCATATACTAGTTCTTTGATTAGCATCTTTCCCTGAAATTTCAGTCGACTCTTCTTGCATTTCCGGATTCCCATCACATACCAGTAGAAAGAGTCAAAGTATGGTCGACCGGTATCCCAGTGCGGGTTCTCGCCCGTATAATTCTGCGGCGCAATCATGTTTCTGTACGCGCCGCTCCAGAAACTCCTGAGAAGATCCTCACTGGCACCGCCGCTCTTGACCCGGATCGGGCTGAGCTTCTCTTGCCACGTGCGTTGGGCCTCCTTGACGAGTCGATCAAAGTCGGTCAGCGGCTGCGAAATCTCCGTCTCGGCGCTGCGGCACGCCTGCTCGCTGCTCTTGAAGCTAATGCCCACGCGTGCCGTCACCGTGCGGTCTGTTCCCGTGGTGTTGAAGCGCGCGAACCCGCCCGCCTCAATGTAGAACAGGTTGAAGCCGCGGGTGACGTAGAGCTCCTTGGGGTCGGTGCCGGCGCGGTTGTTGACCCAGACGCCGGTGTCGTGGACGTTGGCGCCGAAAAAGTCGACGCAAAAGTGCATGACGTACGACCCAGCACCGAAGCTTGGCAAAAAGGTCCCGTTGCCTACCATGCGGCCCGTGTCGGCGTCGACGCGGATCGACGCGTTTTGACGGCTCTTCCACAGGTCGGTCAGGTCAAGCATGATGTGCGGGTGCGTGCCCTCACCCGCCTCCCCCGACGCGGGAAACGTGAAGCGGTAGAGTGCCGCATGCTCCGAGACGGTCATCTCGGCGTGAATTCCCGACGCCAAGCCGAGGGCGAAGCGGCCCGGCACCGCCTCGAGCGAGTCGTTGACGTAGTGCACCTTGCGGTCGTCAATGCGGTACATGCAGCCATTCAGGTCGTCGCCGCGGCAGAGCTGTGGGAACAGGGGGAAGTTGCCCAGGCTCGGGTTGCCGCCGGTGCCGCTGTCGTGGACGCTCGAAAAGCCCGTAACGTTGCTGCCGTCGGAGCCGAAGCCGCCCGTGTTCTGGCCGTCCACACCGGCGACGGCCTTGGCGAGGCCATAGGGCAGCGTCGCGCCGGCAAAGACGTTGCCGCCGTCTTGCGAGCCGATCAACGGGTCGACGTAGGAGAGCGGCCCGCACAGCTTGGCCCGCGTCGCGGGCAGCTGCAGCAGCGCCGTAAGTGAGACGAGGAGAGGAGGAGTGAAGCTACGCATGGTGGCGGGCTGAACTCTGATCAAGATGAGACGTAGGAGAACTATCCCTCAAGAGTTTTCTTCACAACCAGGAAGAAGAATAACAACCATAAAGCCTAGGTCACCATGCCGGGCAAGACATGATCGGCACGACTCTTTATAATTCTTTGCGTAGCGGCGGTGGACAAGGCATGCTCTAGCGTAGAGACGTCATGCGGGGAAGGGTCAAGTCGCATCCCACCATGTAACGGTACAGTCGGGGTAATCAGGCTAGAAAATTAGGGCTCACACCCGGAGACCTTTTGAGAGGGGCAGAAATAGAAGGATTCAGGCAAAGAAACGAACTTGCTGAATGCTGATAAGCAGCGTTGGCTCGAGTAGAAGATCTGATACTTCTCAATCAGTTTGTTTGCGACCTGGACATCGCGATTGACTGGCCCGCACTAGCATGGCAATAACTACGGCTACAACCGCTGCAGCCAAACGGGGCAGTGCTCGGCAAGACTTCGTTTAGTGCGACAATTCCCGGCTGGATCAGACGGTGGACATGGCGACAGTTGCGGTGGCTGCCGGTGCGAGTCCTGGATTAAAAGTTCTCTTGTATTGAAGAGCTAAACTTTAGCTCTCGTACTAAAAGGGGGGAAAGTAACCCGATAGCCGCCATTTCATATGCCCATTTCTTTACTATCTGCGACGACACCATGAGACTCTGATATCTTGTACATCCGGTATACTTGTGTGCTCATGGCTATTACCTGAATTTAATATTTTGATCGTGTGGCTGAGAGCAAATTCCTGCTATGCTCACAGGCGGCCTCTGACCGCTCTTCCAACCTTTGATTAGATGCACTGCGCATTGTGCAAGTGACCAACGAGAGAGCCAGCCACTCGTCACCGAGGGACCACCCCTCCGACTCATGTTATTGAGAGAACTCGCCATCGGCCTGGGCTTTGCCAATGATCGGGGCAAGGAGCACTGGCAGGCACGTCGCAGCGTCCTGACCAAAGGCATAATCCCCTGGCTTTAGCTTTTGCATTTCCTCTTCGTTCTCGGCCTCGGGATTGACGACTGCAACGACAGCGCCACAGTGGCGTGCATCTTCAATGTAACTTGCTGCGGGATAAACTTGAGCCGATGTACCGATAACAAGCATAAGGTCCTGTATCGTGTTAATTGTTTTACGGATAGGGAATGTTTGAGCAACGGGTCTTACCACTTTGTCCTCCTTTAGCCAGTTACTGATATTCCACAGCATCGCTGAATCAAGCTGCTCGCCGAACCAAACCACAGCAGGGCGTTGTAGCCCAGCCTTGCATTGAGGACATTTCGGGATTTCGTCCTCTGGGACATGTCTGATTCGATGGTATGGGTCCAAAAGAGGGAGCTTGCCTCCTGGTGGTGCATCCCTAGAAGCCTCGATCAACGATTCGCAGAACGGGTCATCGTAGTTGCCAAATTGCGTCCAGTGGCACGTTTCGTTGCTGCATTTAATGTTGAACAGAGATCCATGCAGGGTGTGCAGTTGCTGGAGCGGATAGCTGGCGCGCTGCAAAAGATCTACAACAATTAGTTTCGTCTTTGGTAAAGCATTGCGCTTGGCGAAGGTGAAGCCGACGTACTGTCAACATTCTGACTTAGACATATGACATTTTGGTTTGTCTTGGCGAGGGCGGCCAGGGCTCGATGCCCGGCGTTTGGCTGGGCCTTGAGAGACATGTGTCGACGATAACCGTAAAACAGCCAAACCAGACCCGGGTCAGTCTTGAAAGCCTGCATCGTCGCGAGCCGAGTCGCATCATGGTGGCGCCAATAGCCGTCGGCGCCGCGAAAGGTTGGCAAGCCAGATGCGACTGAAAGGCCGGCTCCGCAGAGTATCAAGATGCGTCGGCTGGACTGAAGCACATGTTGAAAAGCATCGACGTCGTTATGGGGCGCCATGACGGGCAATCTCTTGTCGGGGTGCTCAAGTATATCCAGGGCGCGCGCTGAGCGTGCGCAAGTGTCAAGGCGTTGCGAGAGTGAATCCTGGCTGGGCTAGGCAGGTCGAGAGCCAGTTGAGGCAGATGGTGATGGCCGAGACAATGGCGATGAAATGGGAGCGGAGAAGGCGAGAAGAAAGCAGCGGAGAGCAAGGGTGTGAGATTTTAATTATATGTGACAGAATTGGCCGGTGGTGGGATGAAGGCGCAGCAACGGCGCAGTCTGCAGTGGAAGGTGGTTTAGGCGGGCAGCGCAGCCGGGTGATTCAAGCAAGCCGCCGAGAGTGAGTGTGAAGCAGGCAGACGACTGCGTCTTCTCGCATGGCGATGCAGGAAGAAAACAGACGAAGCGGTAGCAGCAACGGTGAAGCAACGGCCGAGGGAGTGAGGGAGCCGTGCAGATGGCGCAGATAAGAGACGGGAGAAGAGTTGTTTTCCGGATCAAGGACGTGCCAGAGCTTTAAGCATGGCGGGAGAGGTGCAGAAGCCGATGGGGCCGTGGCAGGGCAGGCTGCGAGCCGGTAATGCTAGTGCTGCGATGGGGACCGCAAGAGACGCCTCTTTTTTCCCTAGTTGATGGAGGCTGTTGGACCGGTGCGCCGCGGTGCGCTAGCAATTGCTTTCTCTGACAATCTGGGCGACGAAAAGGTGGGCAGGGATATGGATGTAAGTTGTCGGAGCTGGCGCCGCCGTGAGCACAGGCAACCGCTAATGCTCGTATACGAGGTGTCGCGGGTTGGCGCTGGCAGAGGAGATGAAGGGCAGGCGAGACGAGCAGGCAGCGGAGCGATGGGGATAATGTGAAGCAGGGCCGTCAACTGGTTGAGCAGTGAGGAGTCAATAGTATGGTGTTGAGGGATGGTGGCGATGTTGGAGGAAGGAATCAAAGCGGACGATGCGAGGTCAAAGGCAAACGGATGGCTACGGCAAATCCAGTACCTCAGTTAGGTAGTTACCAGGTAATTAGTGGGCAGAGCTAGCAAGTTACAGCACAATGAGAAGGTGTAACCAGCACAAACGGCAAGGCTGGCGGTCGCAGAACAGCCCCGGGTCAAACAGGTACGGTCAACTCCGTAGGTAGGCAGGTACCTAGGTAGGTAAGCAAACAGGTATCGATGCGCGTATCGCATGAGCCTAGGGATGCATGGAGGATTGAAAGGCAGCTGGATGTTGATGGATGGATGGATGGATGGATGGATGGATTGAAGGAGCAGTTTAGCTCATTAGGCAGTTTGAGTAGAGCGGGCCTGGAAGCAGTAATGGTGCCACCACTATAAAAGTCGCAGCACCAGCAGAGTACCTACAGCACAGCGCAGCACAGCGGCACAGCAGCGCAGACAGAGGTGGCGGAGGTACCACGGAAAGACGCCTACCAAGGTGCCAAGGTACCCAGAGAGGCACGTAGGGAACTTGAACAAAAGGCAAATAATGGAGGGGCGTTTGCCTAAGATCACCACAGAGGGCGTCCATGTACAGAAACATGCAATAAGTACTGGTAGGAGGGAGGGGTCGAAGCCGACATGGATGGGGCGGCGACATGGGGATTGGCCGTCTTTGGCGTTGCAACTCGAGATTCCGGTTTTTTGGCCGACATGATTTTCCATCTGCAGCCACTGGGGCGACCCAAACCGTTTCGTCAGTCCACTGGGGATTTCTTTCTTGCTTTTGCCCGTCTTCAAGCTTAAGCACTAGTTAGGTGGTATTTCATTTTAGCTAGGTCTTGTTTGGCGGCCTCGGATGACTGGAAATGGCCTGGCCTGACCTAGCAACTACCTACGTGCCTACATACCTACCTGGCACGCCTGGATACCTGGATGATGTATCAAGTACCCATCTACCTAGGTAGGTAGGCACGTAGGTAACTACCTATCTTACCTGTAGACGAAAGAGCTACGCAGTACGGAGTGCAGGCGGACGAGGCCATCGGGGGCGGCGCCTCACAGCAGCGCCCTCCGCCTGCTGGCCCTGGAACCCGCTGCAGCGTTGCCTCCTACTGAGCTTCGTGGGCTCGCGGGCTCACGGGCTCACGGGCTCACGGGCTCACGGGCTCACGGGCTCACGGACTCACGGACTTCCAAGCTCTGCACTGGCCGGCGCCTGCTTTCACTCGCCTGCTTGCGATCAGGTCGATCCCAGACTGGTGCTGCGTCTGGCCGACAAAAAAAATGGCCTCGCTCTACACTGAAAATTACTAGGGAATTATCTGCAAAGCTTGCTTCATGCATCTGCCAAACCCTCGTCAACTGTCTCGCCCACCCTTGACACCGGTCCGTCACGGCCATTCTCCGATCCCCTTTTCCTTTCATGTCTGTAAATCCAGCCACTGTCCATATGCTCCTCGTTCGTCCCGCAGCTTCTTGAGCCAAAGCACTCACCCGACACGGACTCTCGTCGTCTGCCTTCGCAATCTCCTCGTCGGCCTCATCAAGCCGATCCCTCCTACCGATGAGCTGGCCGTTCGGGGCCTTTGGCTCTCTTTCGCCTACCACGGAAATTCTGATGCCAACGTCGTCTGCATTAGCTGCGGAACGGTGCATGCGGCTTGCCATGCATGCCAGGGTGTGTGTGTGCCGCATGTCAAGTTGACCAGGGCCCTTGACTTTATGCAGACCACCGCCGTCGTTTCTGCGAAAATTGAAGGGATCAGCAAAATTGATCTACTCCGAGTCGGTCCAGATCCCGCGAATAAACTGCCGAGTACTCCGTATTCTGTAGAGGGATGTGCAGCGGCACCCCAAATTCGCCCCTTCAGCTACAGGGCAAGATCTCCAACGTTCGCCGGCCGCATCTCTATCGGGCAGCCATCCTGATTGCTTGTCGCACGAGCCTGGCCCCGAAACCCTCACAGAACATTCGGCGAGCTATCCGTACTGACTGAGCACGGTACATTCCTGTCTGTGCGTCTACAGCATTGACATGCAGCACCTGCCCTTCGCATGCCAATGTGCCCGTCATCAGAGCCCAGCTGCCAGCTTCTCAGCGGGCTAGTCGATGGATTCGATTTCGTATTTCAATGCGCCTTTGTTCCGATTGCAACGGGTACTTCAAAATCTCAGCCTCGTGTTATAATGTGGCTTGCAAACTTTAAAGCAGCCGCTAAAATCACCACCCTTGACGAGGCAGTGAGATAGGGCTACCGACTTTGCCGCCACGTTCTTTTACTATGCTTCTTTTACGTGCCTCGCACAGAATTTGCTTTTCAGAATCATGCTTACGAAAACAACAGCGCCCAACAAAGCTGCAAGTCTTCTTTCAGCAACGGGGCCACTATCGAGGGACCATTCGCGCTCTGACCGACCGTGGCAATTGACGGCCTGAAGACGCCCCGGCCCCCTCGATACGAACTTTAGGGCTTGGCCCGTGAGTGCTTCTGAATTCAACTGGCAACATAATCCCTGACCAGACGAAAATTGGATACGAGAACTCATATGATCCCCATTCACAGAAAAGCTTACATTGCGATCTTTGAGTTGCATCGTCCATGCCGGCTCGATGGCACCAGGCATTAGGTCACAATCAGACGATATTACGTAGCGATAGCCGAGGTCTAGAACTTGGGCGGGCGGGGCTCGCATCATTCATTTCTTCAGCACGGGAATTTCGCTGAACTTGGCATTGAGTTGTTATTGATGGCTTATCTTTCGAGCGTTGGTTGCTGGGATGCCAGTAGTACACGTGGCGTGGGGGCGCCAAGCAGCGCATGGTCTCAAAATGATTTCGGGCGGCTCTTTCCGCGCTGGTACCTAAGTTACTACTTGCTGCTTGGAAGTACATGACGATGGCCGATCCACGAGTTACTTTTTCTTCAGGGGCGAAAACGTATGCTGAGGAGAAAGTGGTTTGGTAAGCTCGCGCGAAGCCGATGCAGGCAAGCCGTCGGACTGTTGATCTTGAAGAGTGGTGGCAAATGAAAGATGACAGCCATTACTCCATCATCGACCGGACGAAGCTGTCAAAGCTGCGGGCGCCTGATCCCAGCAGATAAAGTGAACTAGAGCATCGGCATCTTTGTTTCAATCTCAGAGAGCAAAAGGACGATTAAACCCAGAAGAGACGCCGTTTCCGGCCAATTGTGAATCACATTTACGTCGGAAAACAATGTAAGAGAAAGGAGAAGGCGGATACGTGTAGACTCTTCTTCATAGAAGTTCTAAGAAGACCAATGCTGGCGGTGCAAAAGGTCAAGTACGCCGACATGGCTCAGTAATGAGTTGCAGGCTCATCTTCAACTCTGACCTCCCTGACTCATGCTCTTTGTCCATGGCTGCCGCATAACAAAGGAAACAAGCTATCCGTATCCGGCTTCTGGATTAACATCAGATTCTGCGCCGGGCCACGAACCCCGCAGCGGCTTTGGCAGTCCCGCGTTGTGCTGACACTCTTGCAGCAAGCGAATGGGCCAAGAAACGGAGGCGACAAAGGCAGACGAACCGCGAAAAGGACGATAAACTCAAGCATACAAGTAAGGCGCCTTTCAGATGTCAGGGTCTACCTTTTTTGATTATATTTCTCGGGAAACATGGATGATGTAGACAAATTTCTGAGTGCGCTAACCGGGAGGTTGATAGTATGTGTCTTGGAGTACTACAGACCTAATCAGCGCAAATTAGGAGAACTCTAGTAAAGTAGTCGACACAGACCAAGGTAATAGCTGTGTGAGAGCGCAGATGACAATCTACTACATCAAGCCAGACGCCGTCACTGGCCAGAGACCGGTGACTTGACCGGTGACTTGACCGCCGGAGGGCGATGTCGATGTGCCTGAGGCATGGGACAATCGGGTAACGGAGAAGTGCCAAAGAAGTCCAAAATTGAAAATATACAAGAAAACACTTGCAAAGTCAATGCACGACATAGTAAGTGGCGCTGCGCCGGTGCCTGTATCGTACTGCTCAGCTGAGCCGTGCACACAGGCCAAGGCGTAGCGCAGCTCTGACTGCTCCGTCTATTATTCACAAGTCAGTTTGAGCCGCAGAGACTTTGCCCACTCGTGCAGCATTTTACTAGTTGCTAAAAACATCACTGCTACGTATTGAGAACCCTGCATAGACTCCGAGGTTGTCTTCTCTATGGTTGACGGATGAGGCACACACGCGCGACACTAGTTGTGACCATGTTTGCGGCTGTTGGCCGAACCATTGTAAAACAATGCCGGCCCATCACCTACGCCAAGGTTAACTGAAGATTCGACCCTATTAATAAAAATCAATCTACGAGTTGTACATTGGAGAAGTTGGTATTGAAGAAGTGTTTTGCGGCAGCCTGACGCCTCGCTTATGCGTTCACATCAGCAATTTCCTCTTCCGCACCATCATGCATTGTGATCAGTTAGCTGAGAATGAGATGAGCTGCGCCGCGCTGTTCTTTACGCTTGTCACATCCCATGGGCGTGCTCCATAACCACAGCCGAACAATGGACGCACCGGGTATCGGTGGCCGAAAGCCAGACGGTGGCTGGTTCTCGCGGACATTAGGAGAAAAGACGCTGATTGGAAATCATGTCTCACTTTGCGCCTGTGCGTAAGGAAACGATATCCAGACCGCATTCGGGCAACAACAGGTGGTAGCGACGATGTGGCAGGACTGGAATGGAGGTGGCGCCCGCCATGCCCGCCACCTGTGCCTGTGTGTACAGCATTCCTCCGGGTAAGCGTGAGACATGTCGGGGAAATCAGCAATTGTCCTAGCTCTAGTTTCTTCGAAAACAGCCCAGAACATGGTAGCTTTCGGAAATATTCAGCGCTTGATTCGGGCGAATAAGACGGCGAGCACTTCTTTCAGTGACAGGGGGTGGGCTGGAGAAGGACAGCCGTCGAGAGTTGGTCTGCGTCGGATGCTCGCGAATGAACAAGACAATCTGTCTCGGACGCCACGTTGGTTGTCATCGAAGTCATGGTATACGTACTGAGCAGCGAAAAGGCTGCTGATGCGTCTGAAACACTGGACGGCCCTCACTAACAAAGCGGTTGTGAACGGGGTCGAGGAGTTGGTAGAGCAGGTGCGGGCGCTGGAAGACAAGCGTGTTACCTGCTCGCTGTCCAAAGAAGAAGGCGAAAATGGTATTTTCCTTCTCACTTGCTCGGGGCCAGAAGAAGCTGACGGCGCCATCGTGGGCGGAGAGGGAATCCTCTTATTAGCGTGCCTGCACTGTTGTCGGCTTTTGATTTGTGGCACAACGGGGCGCCTCGATCCCTTTTTCTTGCAGCCACACTCCGCCGAGCAAGCAACTCAGTTAGGGACATGGTCAACAAAGGGCAAAAAGAGAAAGAATAGAGTCGAAGGGGAGCGCGGAAATCCGGCTCTGCGCTCATCTTAACAGATGGCCACTGGCTCGAGCCCCGGCCCCAAGAGCCGACAAGGCGGCACTGGGCTGCCGTGCCGGCGGAGCCCCCTCCCCCCCCAAATCCAAGGGTGAAGGAGGGTGATGCCGATATGCCGGGCGTGAGCGAGGCTAGCGCAGCTGCCACGTTCATTGCCGATGTCCCTATCGTAGAGAGCGAATATGCTCGATTGCCATTATCATTGGACAGATGTAGAAGTTTCTCCGTCTACTTTGGGAAAAGCCGGCTACCGGCAAGTACTTCTTTGCACTTCAGGATTATTCGGTGGAGGCAAAAAGGCCAAGACACGCGCATCGTCATTGCCACCCGGAGCTACCAGTAGCTTCTCACCAGGTGTAGATAAAAATAGAGCACAGGGCTCGGGAATGACGTTGCTTAGCGCGTTGGAAGTCCCCCCCTTCCCCCCCAGCGGATGACTTTTGCTTTGTTCCTTTGGAATAACTAACGAGTACCTAGGAAAAATTCATGCCAGCGCTCTGCCCGCTTTCGCACAGCCACCCCAGACGGACCCGCACCCGGCACAACAGCTTCCAGAGAAGGAAAAGAAGAAAATAATAATAATACGAACTGGCATGCAGACCAGCCCAGAATGACGCTAGATGATTTTTTCTCTCTCGTTTCTATTTATTCTACTCCGTAGAGAGCGATGTCTCGGTGCTGCGCCCGAAGGATGCCGTATTTCTTGCCTTGGCCCTCGCCTATCGACCAGTCATGATATTTTTAGACTTTAAAGTGCTGGAACGTTACCAGTCACGATATCGATGCTGGCGGGATTGCAGGCGTCATCAGCGATGAGATGTCGGGTGCCTACGAGGTAACTAGGTACACAGTGCCTATTAGCCACTTGCCCAGGCAGCCTGGCAGGCACGGCAGGGTCTTGTTGGTACCTGAGTACTCACCTACTAAACCTGTCACAATGGTTGATGATAGTGAGACTCGGCGCTGTAGCTTGCCACCCAATCAATTGGCAGGTCCTCCCAAAAGTGTTCTTCTTCGCCAACGTAGCTGTGGCTGGTTCTGGCGCGTGACGAGTGTTTCAATCATCTCGGGGCGCCTCCAACCTCGCCCTTTTTCTTTCTTTTCTTTTGCGCTAATAAATCGTCAGTCATTGGGTAAAAGCCAAAGAGTCTTTCGTCTAGGTGCCAGCGTCGTTGGTATTAAAATGGTTAAAACTATAATGAAAGAAAATGCTCCTTATTCTGACAAAGTAAAATTGTCAAGCACACCGCTCGACTGCGAAGTTTGTCCCGGTACCTGCAGCTACAGTAAACATGGGGGATGACATATGCTGTACGCTTTGTTGCAACAGGCTCTGCTGGTTGCACCGCGGCGTTGCACAGTAATCGAGGGCTATTGGATGACTTTCTTCGGTGCCTGTTGCTCCCGTGCCACCCACTGCTGCTTTTCGAGGGCAACCGCGCGCTCTGGACGCTAGCTAATAGGCACGGAGACGGTGTCCACGCAGTGGTGGCGTTGTCGCGGGGACGTAACCACCCTCAAAGTGACGCAAAAATAACAAGTGAGAGAAAAGACTGTACACACAGTTTGATGGTTTTCCGTCTGCTGATTGATGAGGGAAAAAAAAGTCATTATTGCTTCGTCTCAAGCGGCAAGCAAGTTTATCGCGTGTAGACTTGACTGGCCACTGTCGTGACGGTAATAACAAAGGATCATGGTGACACTGCAGCAGCAGTAAGTACAGTGCAGCATCTCGTTACACGTTACCTCGCAGGACAGCAAGGCTGTCAGGCGGCTCATTGACGGCAGTACCTGGCAGAATGGACAGGGTCCACGCCACTGCCAGATGCACAGTTGTCGCCACTGTGCCACGGGGCGCCCGAGCTCCGTTTGGGGCAGGTCCCCCGGCGACCTCGACCGCCTCTGGCCGCCTGATTCGCCCCGTCCATCTCGGAGCCTGACTGTGCAAAACGGACTCGCCCTTGTGCGCAATGCAAGCACAGTGTGCGCAAGCATCTGCGACAATGCCCACCAAGACACTTTGCCAAAAGGGGTAGTCCCCTGGCGGCGCAGCGGGCTCTAGCGGGTGGGCTCCAGCCCCCCTGGCGCTCCCGGTGGAGACTGCCAATACGGACTGGTCTTGGCTCTGTCCAGCTTGGTTGCCGCTGCCTTGCCCCCGGGGGGTTGGCTCGGGGGGGTTCTGCCGCGTAATAAAACACTCGTCTCGTCGCCCTGCCCTTCTCCCTGGCTTCCTCTCTCTTGATCTCTTTATTCAAACTTCTCTTGCCTTTTTTCATCTGGTGCTCCTGTTATTTCCTTTCGACATATTCTAGTCTCTCGCTACCTACACTACAGTTGCTATACTTGCAACTTTAATTACCTTTGCCTTTGCATCTCGACAATCGTTTTTCTTCAACAATACAAAATGTTCGCCAAGTTTTCCGCCGCCGCCATTCTGGCTCTTGCCAGCACCTCCATGGTCAACGCCCAGACCTCGACCGACTGCAACCCTCTCAAGAAGGGTACGTCTACCTTGCTCGCCAGCTTCCCCAATACACGGCGATACTAACAAACCGCACAGACTGCCCTGCTGACCCTGCTTTTGGCAAGAATGGCATGGACTGCGACTTCACCAAGGGTGAGTGCGATGGCTTCAAGTCCATCGGCACCAAGATCACCTACGACAGCAACGGCGCCACCTTTCCCATGAGCAAGAAGGGCGACTCCCCCACTCTCCGCTCCGACAACTACATCTTCTTCGGTCACGTCGAGGTTAAGGTCCAGGCTGCCGAGGGCAAGGGCATCATCACCTCTCTCGTTCTTCTCTCCGACGACCTCGACGAGGTCGACTTCGAGACTGTCGGCGCCGACAACAAGCAGATCCAGTCCAACTACTTCTCCAAGGGCGATGACTCCACCTACAACCGCGGTGGTTTCCACACTGTCGACAGCCCTCTGACCAAGTCTCACACTTACGCTTTCGACTGGACTGCCGAGAAGGTTGAGTGGTTTATCGACGGCCAGTCCGTCCGTGTCCTCAAGGCCTCTGATGTTGGTGACAAGTTTCCTCAGTCTCCCATGCAGGTCAAGGTTGGCGCTTGGGTCGCCGGTTACGAGGGCAACTCTCCCGGCACCGTCGAGTGGTCTGGCGGTATCGCCGACTTCTCCAACGGCCCCGCCACCGCCATCTACCAGAGCGTCAAGGTCACCGACTACGCCGGCGGCTCGTCCGCCACCGACAAGAAGGTCAAGGAGTACGTCTACGGCGACCGCTCCGGCTCCGCCAAGTCCATCGAGGTCAAGCTTGACGACGGCAGCTCTGGCTCTGGCTCTTCTTCGTCGTCTTCTTCCTCCGCCTCCAAGAGCGACAGCAGCTCCGCCACCAGCTCTGCTTCGTCTGCTTCTTCCAGCTCTGCCTCGTCCTCTGCTGCCACCACCCTGACCAGCGCCACCTCGTCCACCGCCGCCAACTCTACCGGCCACTCCAGCACCCACTCGTCCACCCAGGCCACCACCACCGGCAGCGCCACTCCCACCAGCGTCCCTAACGCTGCTCCCAAGGCCGGCCTCGCTCTCGGTGCCGTTGCCATTGGTGCCTTTGTCGCTCTGGCTCTGTAAGCGGGATGCTCGTTGATTACTTGATCACGCGATAGTCTTCTTTTGGAGGTCCTTCGGGACATGATTTAATAGTGTACAAATTCGAGTCGAACTTGTTAATATATAGCGGTTTATGCGCACGCCAACTGGGCTTCGGCCTCTGGTGTGGGAGTCTGATTGTATGGGATACCTCGAGAGAGTTTTGTTCTTTTTAGAGCAGTATGGAAATATAAACTATACCAATCATCGTCTCTTTCTTACCCGCCACGTGATTGTAACTGTAGATGCGATTCTCAGGGGAACGGCCGCAGCGTAATGGCGTCGTGTTCGACCGGCGGTTCCTGTGTAAATAGCCCTGGTCTATGAATGAGCGTGTGACTGCGAACCCAGTCTGCTAGCGTCTCGGCAGCCTTGTCCCTAAAATACAGAGCCGTCTTAGCTGGCCACCTGGATCTCTTGGTGTTGAGATGGGCCGTCTTGTGCTTTCTAGGCGATGCCCCCACCGAGAGGAAATTGCACCAGCAGCGTGCCAAGCTGCTGCACAAATGTCAGGATGGCCTGCCCTGCACGAAATGAAGATGCATGTCCACCGTGACTGCGGATGGCAATCAGGAGAAATACGGAGTGGATGAGTATGCGAATAACTGCCAAAGAAGGGTTTGCAGCTGTACGCGCATTGTGAGTTGTCTCAGCAGTAGTTTGTCCGCACCCTAAATTGATTATTAGTCTGCATGCTGGGTCACCTGTCGCGCTACGCAGTGTAAAGTGCTTTGGAGAAGTAGAAGTCGTTTTTTTCTTTGTTGCTTTCACTGTACGTCACAAGGCTGATGTGGGATACCATCTCATCCCATGGAATGACTCTGTGGGAAGCAAAGAATAGGTACACACAGTCACCCCCAGTGCCAATATGAGCCCGAGTCGTTAGACTGCGCAGGGCATGAAACGCGAAGGATTCGAGGGGGTTCATCCATGCAAGGTACCGAAACAAGGCAGCACAGCAATTGTGGAGAGGCTTGCAGAACTGTGCTTGCTGACAGGCGTGACAGACGACGCCCATCAGCCAACCATCTACCTTGCTTGTGCCACCCACCCAACCCCCCTTGTCACACAGTGTGCCCCCCCACCCCCCAAAAGGCTGTCAAAACGGTGCGCGAACTTGCAAAACGTGTGCCCAATTTTACCATCGACTCCGCCCCAGGAAAAGGCGATGCTACGCACCCTGCAGC
>JAPFRW010000335.1:0-75724 GCA_030778065.1 Akanthomyces uredinophilus
TCGACGGACAAGCCGCCCGAGATGGAGGACGCGCGCGTGCAGCTGGTGCCGGACCCGGACGACCCGCGCAGCCGCCTGGCGTTTCCGGCGCTGCTGCTCTACCCGGTGCACTTTGAGACGGACTTTGTAAAATCGTTTGAGGAGACGCACTCGCTCGAGGACCACCTCGACTACATATTTCCGCTACCGTGGGACAAGGACGGCGTGTACCGACTGTCCAACGTGTCGTGCTATGTCGAGACCAAGGACGGGGGCCTGCTCAAGATGGGTAAGAAGGCGTCACTGCTCAAGGTGCTCGGCACGGGCAAGGTCGAGGTCGTGGACCAGGTGGTGCGCATTTTTGTCCTGCCGACCGACAAGGCGGACGAGTGGATTGTCAAGTTCAAGGAGCAAAAGGCGAGGGAAAAGGGCAGGCCGTAGAGAGCTTTGCCATTATGAGCCATGATTTTTTTTTCTGTTACTTTACGTAAATGGGGCATGGGACAAGGGATTTAGAAAAAGCAACCGCAATATAAAGTCTTTTCTTTTAAGAAAGAATAATATTTGAGCAATGTTCAAAGAGCAAATGATGGCACCCTAAATCCCGATAGCTATGATGTATGCTAGATATTTGAAACTCTGGTTCAAAATCGGTTAAAATAGCAATTCCCGACCCCCAAACAAATCCAAGCAGTCAAGGCTGCAGATGCACATGAAAAAGCATAGATTCTATCCCTGTCCGTTCCCTGTCCCTTGCCAGTCCGTTGCCAAAACGCCTCAAGCACCGTCTATCCCAAGTGTATCTCGTCATGCGAGCAGATGCCCCCATGTCTACCCGCGTGAGCGGATATGGCCGTCTCCCTGCAGGCCTACCAGTGCGCTCGCGGCATGGTAGTCCTCGATCCTCCTTGAGCCGTCCCTCTGCGTGCGCTTGCGAGGGCTCGTTTCCCCCCTCGACACCGGCCTCACATCCCGATCGCCCGTGTGGCCGCTAAAATCCACAATCACCGGTGACACGTACCTTCGCTTGAGTCCGTACGCGTCGGCGACCGCGTGGAGATGCGGGCGGGCCGGTGTGTTCGGGTAGTCCCGTCCGTGAAACTCGCGCTGGTGCGCGTGACGTCGCTCGGGAGAATCATCCCCTGCGGCGGCGAGCACCAGCCCGTGCCGGCCATCCTCGGCATACTGGTGATTCCGGAATCTATCCATGTTACCAGAGATGAGGGGCCGTTGGCTGTTCGCGGACCGGGGCGGCGTGATGGGCGACGCGGCCGCGTTTACCGCTTTCCACGTCGACGGGGTGCGCTGTGGGCTCGGCTGCATCAGCCTCTCGCACTCGGGTCCGGGGGGTCGCCTCTCGTACGACCGCTGGTCAGGGCGAGGCTCAAGAACATGGCGGTGCTTCGGTGCTGCAGCGGGCCGAGAGGCGGATTGGGAGCTCGGCTCCATGCGCATCGAGCGTGCGGCTTGAGCGTCCCGCTTCGCCTCGTCGATTATCCGAGGGTCGATAGTCATGTCCCTGTAGCCAGCGCTACCAGGCGCGCGGCACTCTGATGGAAATGTAGGCCCGAAGAGTGGGATAAGGGCAGCGGCGATGGGGAAGCAAAAGGTCGCACACACGGCCCTGGCGCATTTAAAGGGCATCCAGTATCCTAGATTGCGGTCACATGGTCAGCGATCTCGTTCCGATTGACAAGCAAACACAGTCTGTGCTGTCATACCTTGTGCTGAAACTGCTCCTCCTGTGATACTCGGAGTGATGTCTCTCAGGCCCGGGTTTTTGTCAAGCATCTGCGAAGGCTTGGTCTTCAAGCTGTGAGTCAGTGTTGGGCAGCACCATCGTCATTGTCGCTCAGAAAAGGACTTACCTTGGCGAACCCCAAGCATTTAAAGAACGGGGTAATTCTGACCAGCCCGACATCGTAATCCCACATAACCGTGAAGTCTCCTGGGACTTCTCCATCCGGCCGGCGGAATTCGTACTTGAGCACTAGAGACGGTGAGCATGTTTTTTTAACTGCTGAGAAGATTTTACTTACCATCTATACTCTCGCGGCCCGTCTTTCCAAAAAAGTCTTTCTTCGAGCTATTATATGGAATGTGCTCGCAAGATTGTCGGATTTGTCCAAAAGGCCGTACTTGGAACAGTACAATTTGCTGAACTACGGCCGGGCTCAGTCCCTCCTCAAAGGGCATAAAGTTGACAGGTCCTCTTTGCTTTCCTGGCTTGGAGGACCACTCCCGCGGCCGTGCTGGGTGTCTGACGGCGGCGCTGCCCGCAGCGATCCGTCCAGCGGACACCTGGATGCAAGCCTCATCTGAGGAAACATCCGACGACTCCGGTGTCACTGGATTGAGGAGATCTCTGATCTGAAGCATGGTAGACATCTTTTGTCACACTTGTGTACTTCAGATACAAAGGCTTGGGGGGCGAGGAAGACAGAAGGACAGTGAAGGTGTCGGAATTGATGGGGAGAACGTCGGATTGTGGTTTACCGGTAGTTTCAACCTGCGGCGACTAACATGAGTCTAGTTCAAAGGAGCGTGTCGCGACGAGTCGAAGAAGTCGCGGGTAGTTGAAGTGCAATGGGCGATGAAGGAAGGAAAGGTGATGCAGAGTCCAACACCACTCGAACTGCGGACGGCAGGAGGTAAATAACTGTCTCCTGACTGTGAAGAAGTTCCAAGCATACTCTATCCTCTTGTTTTAATTTGGTGGTTTACCACCACCCCGTGGTAATCACGGTGGTCCGGCGACGGGAAGATGGAACAAGAGCCCCTCCAGTAGGTGTTTGCGCCAGCGGCTAGACACTCCGCTTTGCTTCATCAGTATATGGTGCAGACAGAGTTGAGTGGAGGCTGTAATTACCTTGATATTACAGACGGCTCAGGATGTTTTCTTTGCGAGCTCGCAGATTGCTGCTGTCTTGCGTGGCTTGGTAAGAATACTTCTGGAACTATGGGAGGGAGGGAAACGGACGGCAGCCTCGCGATCTGGGGTTCTGTTCGGGGGTTAAATATTGGGCAGCGAATACACATATGTCAACACTGGTCGCACTCTGTCGTGCTGTGACAGGTCAGTAGCAGACAGGGAGGACGTGTGCAGCCTGGGGGCCGTTCACTCCGTAATGCGGAGGAGGAGAGGAACTTTGGGCTGCGAGGGAGCTGGAGTAACAGTGATTCAGTGCTCTACCTGAGTTCGAGGATTGGGCCACCACCCAGAAAGGCGACTTAATTAACTAGGTTTGGAAAGCCGCGGCAGCCCTGCTGAGGGAAATGTAAGACCGTCATTTGACGGTGTACAACAGGAAGACGAGATGGCCAGCCAAGACAAAGGTCGGGCGGTGGGGGGGCCGAGGAGGCAGACCTGTGAATTGTCATTAGCAAAGGGGCGTCACTGGTAGCAAATGACGGAAGGCAAAGCGCCAAACAGGGCAACTTGGGGTCTGTTTGGACAGAGCCGTAGCTGCTGCAGGGGGTGTGAGCGCTTTGGGTGTCGAGAGGCAGGCTGGGCCGTCGTCGGCAACGGGTAGCCGCATAAACACCCTATCAAGGCCCTATACAAATAGAGGGTTTGTTTTTATACCGTTGGAACGGGCTTCGGTTGTTTCCGAATGGACATGAAAGGCTGCTGAAAATAATATTAGAAAGCGTGGCGAGGGCTGTGTAAGCGCCGGTTGAAAGCGAAGAAGCTCCAAGCAGCCACAGAGGGGGGGGGGAGGCTCTTCAGCTACTCTCTCATTTCAGCTACCGTCATGTTTTTTTTTTCAGCAGGCGACCCGGATGCTGGAGAACAGCAGTCTTCCTGTAAGTCAGGCAGCACCCAACTTGTCAGCAGCTTGGCCGACCTCTGCCTGCCGGAGCGCTGCGTCTGGGAGTCGCTCAAGACCAGCAACTGGAGCCAAGGCGTAGACACGGTACGGCGCGCAAGGAGCGGTTTTTTGTGACATCTTGGTGAGGGGCACCTATATAGTTCTCATTTCGATAGTAGTATGCACACAAGTCATCCTGCTCCTTGCGACGCCACCGAGGTTGTACAACAGCCGCAGCAGCCAATTGCATTGCTTCAGGCATGCTGGCGGCTGGAGGGAAGGGGGGGGTCAGCTTGTGGTTGCAAAGGCCGTGGCCTGCGGCGAGCACATAACTTCTCCACCACGGACTGGCAGAATGCTGTGCATCTTGTCAGAACAGCCCGGGTGCGTCCTTCGATGGTCCGCGGGAGGTGGGAGGGAGAATAGGCAGAGGTAAACACACAAGCGGTGGCTCTGAAACGTGAGGCTCTGGATGTCCAGAGGCCTCTCTCTTCTGTACGCTGGAGGCTGCGATATGGTGGCAAGCAAATGTTTCAGGACGGCAAAGGGGCCCTGCTCATTCTCCCTGTGCCGAGCGCGATGCAGTTCTGCGGGTGCGATCTTTCCTTTCTCACTTCTTTTTTGATTCGCTTTCGGAAAGCACAAGGTTGGGGGTCGACGTCGCACAAGCTCTACAACTGCATAGGCAGCAAAGACAAGTCACTGCCACATCAGCGCGTGGCAGAGAATGTGAAGAGGGTGAAAAAAATTAAAATAAACAGCTTCGTGGCGCCGTAAGGTATCTATCTTTCCAGTCAGGTCGGAGGAATATGCACGAGGGTCCGGTGACCAGCGATGACGCTGTGCATCCTGGGGGAGGGACAGCAAGGCCGCTCCTTGAATGCCGTGCCCTCGAAACACGACCACAGCTTTATCGTACAGAGAGATGTGGCAGGCTCCCCGGATTGCGCTGCTACCTGATGACTCGAACTGGGCGAGCTCATCCGCTTGGTCGCAGCGTCGCCACGCCATACGTGTACAGGCAGCGAGCACACACCCCTCCGGAATGCCTTGACAATGAGCCCCGACTCTGTCGTGCAACGACAACATTTGTACGTGGCCAAGCTAGCACTTCTGGCTGATCCCCAACAATGCTTCGCGCCGTTTTTTCCCGATGCTGTCCAACGCCAGAAACAAAACGTCAAATGGCTTCAACGCTTGACCAAGGCGCGCAGCAGGCAGACGTTGCTCGGAAAGTATGACAGGATGGGGAAGCTTGTATTGCCCTCTGCGGTGTCGCTTCGCTGTCCGTCAATCACGGCCAGAAAATTGCAAGAGCGCCCTCGTGTGAGCGCGATGGTCTTCATTTCATTATTGGTTGCTACGACAGGTGCGATAGTAAGGTTGTGCCAAGCGATGCAGCCCGCACGGTCAAGAGCGAGTAGAGTGGTGTGGTGTGTGATCCAGGGACGTCGCATTGGCAGAACGTGTTGAAGATCGCCATGATGTCAGTATTTGTAAGCTACGCGAGTAAATAAAACCGACATTCACCCCGTTCGTCGCATCTTCTTCTTGCTGAGCCATCCCCAGCTGCTGCTGCTGCTGCTGCTGCTGCTGCTACCCTTCCGCTTGTCCGCTCCGTTGCCCAGACGCTGCACCATCCCTGCCATGTGCCGCATGACCTTTTCCTCCATCTGCGTGTCGGTCAAAAAGCCTCGCCCGCCGTCGGGTGCTGTATCGGTGTCCTGCGCACCGCTATAAGTGCCGTGTACTACGTCAAGCATCATGCATAACCCCTCGGCCTTGGCCATCAGCCACTCGCCGTGCTTCAGCCCGTCCCGCCAGTGAGGCGGCAGTGCCTTGAAGCCCAGGTATGCACCCACGAGAGCACCAGCAAAGCATGCGTTTGTGTCTGCATCTCCGCCGAGCATAATCAAATCTGTAATGAGCGGCTCGAAGGCCGCCGTTTG
Source organism: Akanthomyces uredinophilus (assembly GCA_030778065.1). Taxonomy (NCBI): domain Eukaryota; kingdom Fungi; phylum Ascomycota; class Sordariomycetes; order Hypocreales; family Cordycipitaceae; genus Akanthomyces; species Akanthomyces uredinophilus. The sequence goes on from JAPFRW010000335.1 coordinate 5,741, forward strand.
AGCCGGCAGCGGGGCGGCCAAATTTTCTGTTCCGCGCATCGCCAAACGCAAGAGATGAAGGCCGGATCCAAGCGTCTTGTAAACATAACCAATCTTTCGCGGCTCGTCAAGAGCCAAGTCTGTGAGTTTTTCCACCTTGGCATGACGCTGCAGTTCTGCCAAATCAAGATCTGGCTCATCTTGTCGAGCCGCGTCTTTGAGCTGCTCCTTGCGGTACGATGCAAGCCACGACACTGCGCTCTCAATCAACGCATCTATATCGCTCTCCTGTCGGATATCGCGCAGAATCAACCCTCGAACTAGTGCGGTTCCAATGGCGCAGGATATGACGCATCTCGGGTCGGGATGGGTGATGACTGAGAAATCGGCAGCCGTCCGAAATGTCTGCTCAAGGGACTTTTGTAGACACATTAAGCCGAGAGGGTGAGTCCTCATCAGACTACCGTTGGCAGCCGCTTTGTAGCCCGAGTTCCTCCAGCGCTGCCGAGCAGTCGCCTCGGGATCCTCCAAGAAGGTTTTCGCCCGGACTGTAGAGCCTACTGTGTGGCCGAGGCCCATGGGGAGGGTATCTAAAGCTCGCAGGCCCTGCCGAACCCAAATGTCGAGGCGCACGGCAAAATCTCTGGCTGAAATCTCTTGCCCATCCTTGTGCAAGTAGGACAGCAATATCAGCAGCGCATGGTCAGTGTCATCTGTCCACTCGCCTGGTTGATGCGGATCACGATGGGCGTCGGAATGTAATTTTGTTGCTTCAGATTTTGGCGACAGTATAAAAGATCTCGAGGGGTATAATCGAGCAGCACTATCTGCAGAGAGAAACTCGGTGTAAAGGCCGATGGCATCCCCAAGAGCTGACCCAAGCAGGCAACCAATGATGCCATCTCTGAGGCTCTGGTTCTGCATGTTGCGCAAAGCATTGCTTGAGACTTGGATGCTACCCATGCTGATTTTGCGATGATTGTCTCCAGTACCGAAGATTTATGTAAAAATGAACAGAGAGTTCTCCATGTCATCTGTGGAAGATGTGTTCATTTTTCATGGCCTGCTGCTGCCTAATAGCAGTGTGGCAGGGGTAGCGACGGCCCATCACGCTTCAGCCATGATTATCTCAGCTGAGATAGAAATAATGTGCGCCAAAACAGAAGGAAGAGTCTTGCAAGCATAGAACCCAGAAGTATCGATGACTGCACGTAGAATCCGTCTATTGTAATATGAATCTGCTGAGTTGAGCTAGAGGTGAGGTGCAGTGACCCTGGTGAGTGCGCACTGACACTGAGGCTCATGATGAATACATGTGCCTGGGTCATCTTACTCTGCTGTTGACATTGTGGCCATTGTGGTTATTGCTGCTACTGCTGCCTCTGCCTCTGCTGCCCTTTTTACCTCTCTCTGCTGCTGCCACGGTGACAATTCATTGTCTCTGCGTATTCTCGACGCCGAGAGCACTTGGTGCACCTAGCCACGGCGGGTGAAACCCAACGCATGTGACGGGAATTTTCAAATGCATGTTGAATGAGCGATTTAAATGCTTTCTTTCTATTATTAAATATTTCCCGTTTGTGTTTTCCACTTTTGTCAATTAAATTTGCAGCCTCGTGCATGACGTCCAGCCCGAGTATTTATGTTATTTACTTGTTTACCAGCCTAATGGCGGAATCGAGGTGATCTTGCTGCCTCAGGCACCAAGACACGCTCCGCCGGGACCCGTCCGAGTCCAACGCGTCTTCCAGGGTCAATTGACAGGGACCGGCCATTATTTACTTCGAGGCCAAATCAACAAACCTGGCTCTTGTGTTGCTACCAGCAGGGCAACCAGTACTCGCTCGTGTCACTTGGCCTTCACTCGGCCGCAGTTTCTCTCTATAAGAAGAGCGCCAGGCATTCACTCTTTGCGCCCTTCAACCACCATCGCGCCGCTTCATGTGCGCCTCAATCATCTAGTCTTGCTCCAACGCTTGCGCCGGCTCATTAGCCCGACGCACCACTGCAGTTCTCACGATGGACTCCGACATGATGGACGATGATGTCTTTAGCTTGGACAACGATTCCGATGGCTATGTCCCTGAGCCGAAAGTGCGTTCCCTGCACCCTGACAGCTTGCCGTCGGCCTTGACAAAGTTGCAGACGTGATCGCTAACAGCAGATGGACAGAAAGCAAAGCCCGCTGCCCCGAAGGCAAAGAAGCAGATGAAGGCGCCTGCCAAGAAACGAAAAGTGATCAGCGATGATGAAGGCGACGACAACGATTCGACAGGCTTCTCCAATACGCCCCCGAGCTCTAAAAAGCCCAAAAAGGCCACGCCGGCCAAGAAATCCGGCGGGGTACCCTTGGCAGAGCTCGAGAACGACAGTATGGTTCTGGAGCCGACCCCGAAGGCCACGGGCAAGAAGAAAACAGCCACCGATACATACCAGAAGCTCACGCAGCTCGAGCATATCATCAAGCGTCCCGATACATACATTGGCTCAGTCGAGTCGACCGAGCAGCAGATGTGGGTTTACAACAAGGAAGCCCAACTCATGGAATACAAAAGTATCAGCTTCGTTCCTGGTTTCTTCAAAATCTTTGATGAAATTATGGTCAACGCTGCTGACGTCAAGCAGCGCAACGCCAGCATGACCTATATCAAAGTCCACATCAACCGCGAGTCTGGCGAAATCTCGGTTGAAAACAACGGCAAAGGTATTCCCGTTGAGATACACGAGAAGGAGAAGATCTACATTCCCGAGCTCATTTTTGGCCATCTTCTCGCGGGCTCCAACTTCGACGACGAGGAGAAAAAAACCGTCGGCGGCCGCAACGGTTACGGAGCCAAGCTCTGCAACGTTTTCAGTACACAGTTTACTCTGGAATGCCAGGATTCTGGCAATGGCAAAAGGTACAAGCAGACATGGACGGACAATATGTCCAAGATGGGCAAGGCCAAAATCACATCCAACAAAACGTCCGACTTTGTTCGCATCACTTTTATGCCCGACTACAATCGTTTTGGAATGCCAGACGGCATCGATAACGACCTGGAGAGCCTTCTCTATCGTCGCATTTACGACATGGCCGGCACCATCCGCGGCATCAAAGTCTACCTCAACGGAGAAGTTATCAAGATCCCCACATTCAAAGCCTATTGTGATCTGTACGCCAAGTCCATTGCAAAGGAACGAACCGCCGAGGAGGGCGGTAACCCTACTTGTACAGTTGAGATTGACAAGGAGAAGACGCATCCACGATGGGAGGTCGGGTTTGCGGTTTCCGACGGCACCTTCCAGCAAGTTTCCTTCGTCAACAACATTGCAACAACAAGCGGTGGAACCCATGTCAATTACATTGCAGACCAGATCACCGCCAGTCTCTTGAAGACGCTGAACAAGCGCAAGAAGGGCCATACGCTGAAGCAGAGTCATCTGCGAAACCACATCTTCATCTTCATCAACTGCTTCATTGATAACCCAGCATTTACGTCGCAAACCAAAGAGCAGATGACTACCAAAGCCAGTCTCTTCGGCAGTAAATGTGTCCTTGGTGACCAATTCTTGAAGAAGATCGGACAATCTGAAGCCGTCCAAAACATCATGGACTTTGCCGAGAAGAAGGCGGACAAGATGATGGCCAAGAGTGACGGTAGTAAGCGCTCACGAGTGAACAATAGCAAGCTCGTCGAAGCCAACATGGCAGGTACGCGCCATGGTCATGAATGCACCTTGATTTTGACAGAAGGTGACTCCGCCAAGGGCTTAGCTGTGTCTGGCAGAGCTATTCTCGATCCCGATCGAATTGGCGTGTTCCCTTTGCGAGGCAAGCTTCTCAATGTCCGAGATGCGTCAGTGGATCAAATTACCAAGAACCAGGAAATTCAGAACATCAAGCAATTTCTTGGTCTCAAGCACAAGCAGACCTACACTGATACCAAATCGCTCCGTTACGGCCATCTGATGATCATGGCCGATCAGGATCACGACGGTAGTCACATCAAGGGCCTTTTGATCAACTTCTTGCAAGTTCAGTTTCCATCTTTGCTTCAAATTCCAGACTTCTTTCGTGAGTTCGTTACACCAATTATGAAGGTTTGGCAAGGACCCGACCCGAAGAAGCCTACAAAGCAGCAGGCTTTCTTCACCCAGCCTGAATTCAACGAATGGAAGGAAGATCACAAACACGAATTGAGCAGATGGCAATCAAAGTATCTCAAGGGTTTGGGTTCCTCGTCGAATGAAGATGCCCAAGTCTACTTCACCAACCTGGATCAGCATCTGAAGGAATTTGAGATCATGAAGCCTGACGAAGCTCAGCTTTTTGACCTGGTTTTCTCCAAGAAGAAGGCAGACGCGCGAAAGGAATGGCTTGGGAACTTTGTTCCCGGCACTTATCTTGACCATGGCACCAAAGCCATCACATACACCGATTTTGTCAACAAGGAGCTGGTTTTGTTCAGCATGGCTGATAATATGCGATCCATTCCCTCCATCGCAGACGGCCTAAAGCCTGGCCAGCGCAAGGTCATGTACTCTTGCTTTAAGAGGAACTTAACCAAAGACAAGAAGGTTGTTGAACTGGCCGGTTACGTCTCTGAACAGTCTGCCTACCACCATGGTGAACAGTCGCTTCAGCAAACAATTGTCAACCTTGCACAGACCTTCGTTGGCTCCAATAACATCAATCTCTTGGAACCTAGTGGTATGTTCGGTTCTCGTCTTGCTGGTGGTTCCGATGCCGCTAGTCCTCGTTATATTTTCACACGCCTGTCTCCCTTTGCGAGAAGAATCTTCCCCGCTGCGGACGAGCCAAACTTGAAACACCAGTATGACGATTCGAAGCCCATTGAGCCCGAGGTCTTTGCCCCGATTATTCCCATGATCCTTGTCAACGGTGCCGATGGTATCGGCACTGGTTGGAGTACCTCAATTCCAAACTATCATCCCACGGATATCGTCAAGAATCTGAAGCGCCGCATGGGTCGTGCGAGCCTCGAAGATGACGAAGAGCGCCCCTTCGAGCCCATGATGCCCTGGTTTCGCGGGTGGAAAGGTACTCCAGAGGCTGCTGGTCCCGATCGCTTCAAGTTCAACGGTATTGCATACCAGAATGAACAGAAGCCGAACGAAGTGGTAATCACTGAACTTCCCATCAGAATGTGGACCGATGATTTCAAGGCCAAGCTGGAAAAGGTCATTGGTGGCTTGGAAGGGCCTGCCTGGATCAAGGATTACAAAGAATTCAACGACCACAACACGGTGCACTTTGAGATCATAATTGATGAGAAGTACATCGATAAGGTTCTTGAAGAAGGGCTGCTGGAGCGTTTCAAGCTACAAAAGCAGGTTGCCACCTCTAACCTGGTTGCCTTTGACATACAGGGTCGCATTCGCAAGTATGAAAAGGTCGAAGAAATCATGGAGGAATTCTACCAATACCGACTCGATATGTACTTGGAGCGAAAGAAGTACTGGCTGAATGTTTATCATCGTGATTATCGCAAGCTCAAGAATCAGGCTCGATTCATCCAAGAAATTATCAGTGGTGTACTGGTCGTTGGCAAGAAAAGGAAACAGATTTTGGTCACAGAATTGCGCGACCGCAAGTACGAGGCCTTTCCACCCAAGAAGACTGGTGCCAAGGCAGATGAGGAAGAGCTGGGTCACGAATCCGACGCCGAAGGTGACTCTTCTGAAGCACAAGACTCGGGTGCACGCGACTACGATTACCTTTTATCCATGGCAATCTGGTCTTTGACTGCTGAGCGTTTGGAGAAACTTCTCGAGGCTATTGCTAGGAAGAAGGCAGAGCATGATGAGCTTCAGGCGAAGAGCGAAAAGGATCTCTGGTGTGAGGACCTCGACGAATTTATGGCTGAGTGGGATAAGCAGATTGCCATCGACGCCGAGATCAAGACCAAGATTCGCCGACTAGGCCGCCGCGTTTCGAAGAAGATAGGTGCTGGCAAGAACCGCAAGGCCAAAGACGATGATACGTACGAGCCTGAGAAGAAGGGCCGAGCCAAGGGTAAAGCTTCTGCGGCTAATCCAAAGGTAGAAACCAAGAGTGCCCAGCGCTTTGCTGATATGTTCAGCCTCAAGCCCAAAGTAAAGAAGGAAACCCGCGACGCAGATGCTGTGGAGCTATCTGATAACTTTTCCGACGATGACTTCGCGGCTCTTAGCAGGAAGCCGGCTGCTCCAAAACGCACCAAGGCCGTCTCGGCCGCTGCTTCGAACTCCCAATCGCAATCTGAAGAGCCAGAAGCTCGTCCGGCGAGGAGAACAGCAGCATCCAAGGCTAGAACCATGCTTGATGTTGACTCTGGCTCTGAGAACGAAGACGATGACATGGTTGACGTTGGTTCACTGGTGAAGGGCATTGGAGCACCAAAAGAAGAAAGTTTGCCTCCCGCGCCCTTGATCAAATCAGTGTCTGCGCGCTCGTTCCAATTTGACGATGACGACGACGATCTGCTTGCGCCGTCCCCGCCAGCTCAGAACGTCAGCAAAGAGGAAATTCTCGACAGTCTTTTATCCGACGAAGACATACCTTCGACGTCAAATATCGCAGGATATGCTTCGATCAAGAAGATTGCTCGCCCTAAGCCCAAGCCCGCGGCTGCCAAGCCTAAACCGAAGGCAGCAGCCAAGACCAAGGCCGCGAGCAAGCCAACTGTCCTCTCGCCAGCCGCAAAGATGTACGCGGCGAGGAAGGCATCTGCTGTCGCAGATGATTCGGATGAAGATATGGCGGCTTTTGGGTCTCCAAGCCCCAAGCGGGCACCGGTACGCGCTCGACCCGGTCGTGCCGCTGCTGCGAAAAGACCAATCGTTCTTGACGAGGACGATTCGTTGATGGCTGATGAGCAGGGAGAAAGTGATGACCCATTCGAGATGGACGACGACTAAAAGATTGGCTCGCGGCGCGCCATCACAGCTTAGCTCTCAGCTCTCAGGAGCTACCGACTGATTTTGGCTTCTTACAGGTAGCAGCAGTTGTTTTTCGGCGTTGGGGGGAAAGGGCGAATATGGTCATGTATTCGGATTTTGATATTGCCTGCATTGGCTTATGTACGCTTTCATACCTGTATTTGTTACTACAACGTTGGCAACCATAGTTCAGACCTAAATTGTTTTTGCACCGTCAAGCAGTCCACTCTGTTACCTCGCCAGTGATGACAGTTCGTCCCAATCCGGGCAGCCGTATAAAGACGCTTTGTGATCGACCAAGATAATGAACGAGGAACGACCTCATCCGGCAGAGGGATCACTATCGCGCGTTGCCTCGGTCAAGCGATCAAGACATAACGTCGTACTTTTTGAGGAAGAGAACAAAGAAAGGTATGCGAGATGATAAGTTGTGGCCGAACTACGCGCTTACTGCATGTGTATTCGTGGCTATATGAGCCCTGCCGCATAAGGATACAGTCTTTTTTTTTTCTGAAAAGAAGAAAAAAGAGTAAAAAAACAGAACGACATGGCAGATGTCCGAGATTTCCAGTCCAATGGTGGGCTAATTACATGAATATCCGTTTCTATACGAGCTCCAGGTCAAGATGAAAAGAATGCGTCGCTGCCCAAATTTGGAGGAGCTGCGAAGCCACCTGTTCTGTTGAATATTCTCCTAGAACTTGGACTAACACGAATTTTTGTTTTCGTCAGCGACATCCATCACAGACATGTGCGGCCTTACACAAAGGTTTCAAGAGGTTGGTGTTGGATGGATTTCGCAGCCTTGGAAAGACGCAGAGACTTTACTTGCGATGATTTGTACGCGAGGCCCTCATCTGAGATGGTAGGAAAGGGTCCTTTGCGTGTGGCAGGATCAAGTCCTGTGGTTTCCTCTGGGGCAACATGCGTGCACGACATCGAGCAGAAGCTCAAGGGCCAAGTTCTCGACGATGGCGCCAGATCGCGAGAGGATAAGAGGTAAGCGTTGGACGGCGGATGGTTCCCCTTTGACTTGTAGACGTCCTGCTACAGAAAATTGAAATGGACCGAGTCATTCTTAGTTTTCACTCTTCTAGTGTCTACATGGGACTGTGGTATTGTGAGAATGGCGCATGTTGCAAAGTACAGCAGCGCTGCGCCGATACCACGAGATAGAATGTAACGGTAGCGTAGAGATGACACCATATCAGGCAAGATGCGAGCTTTTCAATAAACAAGACTCTCATGAGCAGGCAAGTTTGGTAGCGCGGAGCTGCCAAGCTATGTTGTAGACGTTGGGCGGCCAGCGCCCGTCATTTGCCCCTCCAACCCCACCAGAGCTGTCAAAGCTCTCTCCCTCTCTCCATTTTTTGCCCCTCCATCCTCTCAGCCTTGCAACTTATTCCTTCTCTTCTTCCTTCATCACCGACCACCCTCATCACGCCGCGCCGACAATGTCCTCCCACGACGAGCCGCAGTCGATAAAGGCCCTCTACGCGTCGGCCGAGTCGTCGCGCGCCGCCCTCGAGGCGCACCCTGACCCGCGCTCCCCCGCCTTTGCCACGGCCGTCGCCGCCACGCTCACGCTGTACACGCGGTGCCGGGACCGCATCGCCGCCGCGTCGCTCTTCTCGCCCAACGAGCCCGTCGACGACGTCGCCACGTCGGCGCTGCCGTACCTGCTGCTCGACCTGCGCCTCGCCGACGTCGTCCAGCGCACGCCCTACGTCGACCCGCCGCAGCGCGCGCTCGTGGTGCGCCGCGCGCGCGCCGCCCACGAGTCCTTCCTCGCCCTCGCCGACAGCTACGGCCTCGTCGCGGGCCGCCACGCCAAGCTCCTCGAGCGCTACCGCGACGACCCCGCCGCGTTTGCGGTCGTGGCGACGAGCGGCGGCGACATGGCGGCGCGCAGGGACGCCAAGATGGCGGCCTACCGAGCGGAAAAGGAGCTCAAGACGAAGCTGGAGCTGTTGAGAACCGATCCCCGGTACGCAGAGGATGGCGACGGCGACGAGGACATAGCGAGGCAGGCGCATCTCGCGGCGGTGGAGTTTGGCGTCTATGCTGCGCTGCAGGGCCTCGAGTTGCTGAATCGCGAAATGGAAATGCTCGCCATGGCGCCGGAGCGTCCCGTCCACGACCCGGCGGCGCCCGGCGCGGACGATGCGAGCGCCCGCCGCCGCGACCTCGAAGACGACACGACGTGGCGGCTCGACACGCCGCTGCGGCGCTCAGGCGTCGGCCGGGGCGGCCCTCTGCTCTCCGCCCAGGGCCGGCCGCTGCAGCCGTTTACGCTCGTGGGCGGCCGCGCGGACCTGCGCGACGGCGTCTTCCGCTCGGGCCACAACCTCCCGACCATGTCCATCGACGAGTACCTCGAGGAGGAGCGCCGCCGCGGCAACATCCTCTCGGGCGGCACGGACCCCGCCAAGCCCGAGCTCGACGAGGACGACGTCGAGGCCGTGGACCGCGCCACGTACAAGGCGCGCGAGTGGGATGACTTTACCGACGACAACCGCCGCGGCGCGGGCAACACGATGAACATGGGCTGAGGGGAGCCCACAGAGAGATGCATTTTCGTCATGGTTGTGTCTTTGATCATGTTTTTTATATTAGGAAGCGTTTGCTGTTTGCATATACGGGCGTCTGTTTAGAAACGGTGGGCAAAAGATTTCACATTGTGCAAAACTCTCATATTGCTGCTGGGGAAGAAGAGATCTTCTCATTGAGCCAAGTAGGGATAAATACCAGTCTTTATTATCCATCTCGACACTTCATTAGTTTCATTCATTTCGTCAACATCTTTTTCTCCGCCAAGTCCGTTTCAGTCTCGTTGACATGTCTGCGTTCCGGGAAAAAAAAATCAAAAACTCCTCACAAAGGGAAAAATTCCTCTCGCGCACTGTCCTACAGAGTGACAGCTTTCAAACCCGTTGCTGCGGACAGAACTGCAGTCTTCTAAACCGCCAGCATTTCCGCATCCATTCCTTCGTGCTCAGCCACAGAGTCGGGCTGGCTGGCCATGTGCAGGTCGTCGTCGTCGTCCAGCGTATCGAAGTCATCGTAACCGACGGTAGCGGTCGAGTCTGAGTCGCTATCTGTCGCCTGCAGAAACTCGTCGAGGGTCTGCGGGATGACTTCCCTCTTCTGCTGTCCGGGTGCCGCGACGCCATCTCGCGCCTCGTGATAGTCGGCAAAGTCGGAGTGGAAGCTCTCGGACGCAATCGACTTGTCGTCCGTAATGACCTGGTCCGGCCGGTAAATGGTCGATATGCTGTCGTTCACATCCACAGATGCGGCCGTGGCGCTGCCCGCCATGTTCATGCCCGACATATCATCAACAAAGGAGCCCGAAAGACTCGAGGCATTGGAGGCAATAGTGATGCCGGTATGATATGCTGGACCGGGGCCGCTGGGGCCCATGTATGCTGGTGGCAACTGCTCCTCAAACACGCCGCCGGTTCCATCGTTACATCCTCCTGCCCACAGCGGCAAGAACTTGATCTCGTTGATCGTCAGCGAGAGCAGTAGATGCTTGGTGCTGATGGTTTGCAAGTCTTGCTCGCTGTCCAGCAGCTTCACGCTCAGCTCGACAAGTTTTGACCTCACATCAAAGTCTAGCCTGTCTTGTGTGAGCGGATACAGGCAATCTTGCGGCTGCAGCCAATTCTCGGACAGGATGTCATATAAATCAGGGTTGATGTCGCCGTCCCATGGACGAAAATCCATGTAGAGCTTGTAAAGCTTGCCCATCTCGTTTCCCAGAACTTGTGTTACTTCAGCCGTGCAAGCGTGCGAGTCTTTTCCGCTCTGCTCGAGATCCATCCAACGGCTCCACGCGGCTTCCAACTGCTTATACGGATAGCGCGTCATTAACTTTTGCACTGGCGTCATAGCCCCCCAAATTTCAGGGAACTCTTGAAAGTCTTGCGGCTCAACATATGTAGCTCTGTCCGAGTCGATCTCTATCCGATCAATCGAGTGCGTGAAAGAAAGACGTCGATTCAAGAGTTTAATATCATGGACCAGTACTTGTCGAAGCTGCGATTTGAGCCTTGATATGAGTGACAGTGCGTCTTTGCAAACGATAGAGTCCTCGGCTTTCAGAGCCTCTTCAATTTTGAGGAGCTTCATGTACTCGGGAATCTTCCACGCCTCCAAGACGTCCGGACTGTGCAACTCGGCCAGCCGGCTCGTCATACGCTCAACAAATGCCAAGGCAGCGTGTTGAATCAGGTTGCTGAACTCGTCGCCGGGATCACCTTTTCGTCTGCCAAAGAGGGTGACGTGATTGAAGTCAACCTTTTCCTTCATCTCGTCGGTGGCTGTCTTCTCAAACGCGAGCTCGTTGACGAGAATTTTGAAAGCGGTGCGCGTGATTGGGGGGCTTTCGATGATTCCGCCAATCCTGATGGCTTCCTCTGGAAGGACTTCGATGAACTTGCTGTTTTTGCCCTGCAGCAGCCATTGAATCGCTGGATCCTGAACAGCAGAGACACAGTCCCATATCTTGGCGAGGCCCACCAAAGTCCATAGACGCGGCGCAGAGTTCATAAAGACTGGTTTGCCTTCAATCAGCATGAGTAAGCGTATGATTCCATTGCGATGTCGAATGGGGCAGTAGTCTTGGATATCGAAATGGGCGGGTATATCCTGAATTTGAAGCTGATCACCGTGATTTCGGGCGCTACTAAGTTCCGATGCCGATAGAGGAAGCATCGCGACTAGGTTTTTCGCGTTCCCAGGCTGATCCTTTTCTGTGGTGGAAACAGGCTCCATCGTCGCGGCGGTCATGCAACGGTCGGCGAGGTCCTTGCAAGGACAGACATCATCGTGACCCTTGACGAGGAAGAAGGGAACCTGGAGCCTGGCATAAGAGGACCACCATTTGATGATCCCAGGCGTCAGGGACAGTTCTGTAATTTGAAAGACCATTTCTTCGCCCTCGGATGGCGGTGTTAGATCCAGGACGTACTTGACGCCCTCTGGCAACTGGTTGACCAGCTTTCGGCGGCGCATGATGCGAAATTGATACGTCGGCTGGAGCATGTCGGCAAGTCGAGAGGATCCCGTTGCCAGAAGCTTCTCGGAGTGTACTCGAAGCTTTTGCGAGCGGAACGGCACACCATCGCAGTCTACCGGAGGTGGCTTGCCTCTAGTTGGCTGGGGGAAATCAACAAAAACGAGTGTGTCGCCATCGTTTAGTTCGACCTCGGCAAAGTGCATCTTGAAACGCTCCACTGCGTGTCTTTGCTGGAAATCGGCATTTCCCATAATTTGTGTCTGTTGAAACAACGGCAGCCTCGCAGAATCGACGACGACGGTCGTGCAATCCTCGTTCTTTGCAATGGGTTCTGTGTCGAGCCGATGATGGTTCTCGAGGTTGTTCCGGGCTGTCAAGCGACATTCGTTGGCCTTGAGAGAGGCCTCGACGGCTTCTCTCAGGTCCTGTTCTTCTTTCGCAGTGACCATGGCGTGAGAGCTGGCGCGGCCGCCGAGTGCGCAGCAGTCAGCAGAGGCTGGCTGCAAACGACGTATAGCTGGTACTGGCTGAGTCGGACAGAGCTGTCGCAAGTGTCTGTTTGTTTGTTTTGTTAAAGAGCCGGAAAAATGGTCTGCGGTCTGAGGGGGCTTAATGAAGCCTTTTTTTTCTTTGCAGGTCTATAGCTTGGTGTTGGGTGGATGAAGGTGTGAAGCTGTGAAGCGGGCAGCACGTGGCTGTTGCCTGGCGAGGCGTAGAGGCTGGTTGGGCGGCCGCCTTACAGGCGATGCTGTGAATTGGGTACTATGGCTGCAGTAGCGCGTGACACTGGATTGAAGAAGCTTTTCAGGTGAATGGCGCATTGTATGCTAGCAAAACCAAACAAGAACTAGACTGCGTATAGATGGAACAAACAACAAGGCTGTCGGCAGTCGCTGGCAGGAGATCAGGTGGGCAATAATACTTGATGTGCTTTTCTATGCGCACCAGCGGATGGATGCATCTTTTATTTTACACGGCGGCCCGTCAACCAGCAAAAAATCACGAGACGTCTCTATTTGTACAGATTGAGATGCAGACGGAGAGGCATTGCAGTGACGTTTTGGTGCACATGGAGAAGAGCCCCGGCGCAATAGGTGGACAAGGCTACCTGCCTCAGGACCCTATGAGTCAGAGGTGGGCGCGAATGCAAGAAGCACAGCGAATTGATGAACTACTCTGTTCGAAAGAGGCTAGTATATTCGATGCGCTTTCGATGTTTATGCGTTGGCTAGTTGTTCTGCACGACGAGGGTATACCTACCCTTTACAACTGTAGCTGACGCGGGTGGCGATGCACAATTGTGCATGCGTACCTACCTAGGTACCTTAGGTGGTAGGCGGAAGCAGCAGGCTGAGGCCCCCGCGCAGCCACGGGCGCAGCTTGCGGTACGGCGATGATGTGGAGTTTCAAGGCAGCCGAGAGTCAAGACTCGATTCACCATTTCCTTGCCGATGTAGGAGTTATTCGTCCGCTCGCAGCCTACCTGCCCAGTGCTGCCCTGCCTGTCAACCTGCCAACTTGCCGCCCACATCCGCTCGCGCATCCACTGAGAATCCACTGTAACCCGCTGAAGCACCCCTGTCACCTTGTCAAGCTCCTCCCCCGCAAATGGTCGTGGCGTCGATCCTGAGTTTTTAAGTTCATCATATTGACATGTTGACGAGCGCCAAGGTCTCCTTTGCATGTAAAGAAAAAAAAAGAAAAATAGAACAACAAAATAAGCCTCCATCTTCACTGACCCGAACCATCTTAGATTGGTGTGTCTCCTTGCCCGGCTCTATCTGATGTGTATTCGTAGGCAGTTGGCATGCACTGCAAAATGACCCTCGTCAAGCTCGTCACCATCGTCGGCGTAGCTCGCCCGATGCCAGACCGGCGGGCCGGCTACTGACTCTACCTACTCCAACAGCTCGCCCAACGTAGCTACCTTGGGTACGTAACAGTAAAGCTAGGCCATACCCGTGCGCCTCTCAACACTTTCTCGTCATCTCCCCTCCTCTCCACCAACGCATTCATCTTTCAGATTGCTGATTTCGCCTCCTGGTGATTACAATTTCCATCCCACACCTACCACATCTGCGCATTCGACTCCAGCATGGCCGGCATCATCCTGTAAGCAACGCAAAAATCCTTTTGCATCTTGCAACCCAAGTCGGCGCGCGGCTTCCCGCAGCCGGTTTGCGCACGCGACCACCACCTCCAACAACCCACCAACTTCCACCCTACTAACAATCACCTCCCGGCCGTCCTCCAGTCGCAATCGCGGCCTCTTTGCATTTGGCTTCCTCGCCGCGACAGCCACCACCATCGCCTTCAAGTACAAGTCCGACGCCTATCGCTCCAACGAGATTCTCCAACAGCAGCGCAAGGCCCCCAACGGCTACGTGAGCGTCGACCGCAGCGGCGGCGGCATCTAATGAACCCATCGGTGGCGAACACCTGCTGGCCGACGAAATCACGAAAAGAAAAGAGACAAGTTGGAATGCGCACACACGGCACCTTCTGGCATTATCATCGACATATTCTATGCGACATGAGGCTTCTAGATGAAGATGAGGAACATCATTGCTCAATTGTAATCGTGTCGGCCTAGTCGTCGGCAAACAACTAGTCGGCAGCCGACGACAATGACATCTAATGTACATCACCACACACTTGCATCGAAACGTATGCAATTGCTTCGCCTGGGCTCCTGCGCATTGGGCATCCCCGGGCCCTTTGTCAATAGTATTATTCACTTTGCAAAATTAATATTTACCACAGACTCCCTCCTATCTATGCCGTGTATTTGACGGTCCGCCTAGTCCTGCCATTCTGCAAGCACCCTACCGTCATTATGCGAAAAAAGTAGCCCCAGATTAAACGCCGCACGTAATGCAAGCAGAAATGACAAATACACCACCAGAGAGACGCGGCACTAGGAACGACAAACTGAGCTTCAATATGATCCCGCCCGCTTTGAAAAACCATCATCTCCATCATCATCGCCACCTTCGTCAGACGAGTAGGCAATGCCCTTGCCTTTGCTCCCGCCGTCCTGCCGTCCCGAGATCTTGACCTCGCGCAAGCTTCGTCGGCTCACCGGCCGCTTATTGGAGGTCCGGCTTGGTGTAGAGCTGCCTTTGGCGCGCTTCTCCGACGGGCCGCCGCCACCGCCTTCGTTGGACGAATTCCATCTCGTCGGCGGCGTCGATGTGTTCTTCAGATCTCGCATCTCCTTGACCACATCCGCGAAGCTCTCCTCCAACGTCTTCATGCGCGCCAGCACCAGCCGGCCCATTCTGTCTCGGTCTGATGCATCAATGCCACGCGCCACCCGCATCCGATTATCCCGCATCATCGCCATGGCCATTTGCGTCTGAAAGCTGCCCGGCATGCTCAGATTCATGTGCGAATCCTCCACACCCATGCCCGTCTGATCCGACATGACGCTCAGGTCGACAGAAGATAGCCTGCGGCCTTCACGAAGTCGTGCGCGAGCTGGGTCAATGCTGAGGAGGGCCGTGCGACTGATACCGCCTACCTCAGTCATGCCTGCCGGCAGAGCAATCGGTCGAGGTTTCGCGTCCGCGACGGCCACCGCCTTCCTAGCTGGACTGCGACGTCCAGAGCTCGTGGGCCCCTCGCCGGCCGTGTTGCGACCACTGCTTCCGGGTTTCTTGGCTTGCGCTGGCTTTGGTGGCGACTTGTTGGTAACAACGGGTATCGGAGCGGCCTCTGCTTCGGGGTTGAACAAGATGGTATTTGTTGACAGCGTACGACTGTGCATCCCACGACGTTGGTTGGATGCGCGAGGGGTGGTTGGTACCTTGGGCGCCATTGCACCATAAGAACCGTGTGACGAAGCCAACTTTCCAATGCTGGCACCAAGAATCGGGCCGAAATAGTCTCCCTGTCTCGCCATCAAGCGAGTCTTGTCGGCACTAGCCCCTTGTCCAAGGTTTGTGGCCGCATCTTCTTCATCTTCGTCGTTTGTGACAAGCTCGTCATCGCCATCTGCGTCTGTCTGGTCCTTGAATTCGACATTGAAAGACGGCAGTCTAGAGGCAGATGTAGGCCCGCGACCAAATGCTCCGTTGTTAGATACGAACTCCGCAGGGTCACTGGCTATAGATCTCCTGTCGGACACATGACGTAGCTGAGATCCTCGTTCCCAGCCGACACTCATTCGTCTTTGCCAGTCTGGCACCGCGCGGCTGTCGATTGTTGGCCAGTGATTGCCATTGTCGTCCTCGTCGTGTTGTTCCATCCAGTTGCGAATGGCGTTCTGCGTCTTGCGCCGCTCATTTCTTCGTTGCGTTCGCAATGTCGCACTTGCCGGTGCCCGTCTGAATAATTCGTCTAGTGCGCGATCTTTCTGGAAGCCCGCCACAGACTCCTCTCGAACCCGGATATTGGGACTAAACATAGCTGTACGATTAACAGCGTCACCAAATGATATAGCGCGCCGTCTGCCTCTTCCGTGGTTCTCGACCAGATCAGTAGGCTCAAACATAGAGGGCGCTAGCCAGAATCTCTCATAGAGATAGATGAAGAAGAGTATGGGAAAATGAGTCGCTTTAATGATGGTTCGGTTCAGCCATACAAATTGCCTCAGAGGCATGCAGTAGCGAAGCGGCATCAGTACCCATGCAAAGATATTTGTGGGCGCTATGTATGAGAACAAAGCATCATTCTTCACCATGGATATCGTGTTGATGGCAAAGACAAACTGGTGTTCTTCCGTGGCGTTTGAAGCGATCGCGGTGAAGGAATTGGTGAGCACCGTAATGAGGATGGTGACAACCAGGTAGTGACAGATGATGAGGAACACAACCATCAAAGATCTAGCCAGCCAATTATAAGTCGGCCAGACATCCCAAACGGCCGGCGTGAAGCCCATGAGAATTTGAAAGATCTTGTAGGCAACCTCGCTGCCATCACTCTGCACATTCGACAGCGTGAAAAAAACGTAAAAACCACTGCACATGATCAGAACCAGTGTGAAGACAGCAGCCAGATCGAGCGTCATCAAACGAAACGCAATCAGCAGCTGCGAAAAGTATTGGTAGTGATCAAGAACACTGAAAATGCGTGGCAGGAGCAAGATTGCATTGGCCGCCAAAACATCATAAGCCATGTCGTTCCAGTGGTGCGGGTCGACAAGGAAGACTCCATATGCGCGCATACAATAATAGACAATAAGCAGAACCAAGATGCCAAGATCAAACACGTTCCAGAAGCTCATGATGTACAGGGCGAACCCCTGTTCGTTGAAACCAACCAACTCATCGAGCATGAAGCCAGCGCTCCAGAACCAAAAGACCAGTTCTAGGCCGCTAATGTGTACAGAGCGCTGGATCAAGACGGCCAGGAATAGCCCAATCAGGACTGCTAGCGACAGCGTCGACAGGAATGACCGATAACGGGGCACACGGAGACGGGAGAGCTTGAACATGGATGCCTGTCGCGGGTCGTACAACATGACCGTACGACGTCCGTTGGGGACATGGTACTGGGCATGTCTAGGCGCTGTGTTGCCCAAAAGAGGCGTCCTATCGTCTGGCTTGTTCGGCGACCCATTTACATGGCTGTATAGACCGCTGGGGGCCTCTTCTCTGTGCAGTGTATCGGCAGAGGAGTAGAAGGAAATGGCGCCATTCCAAATGGCTTCGAGCTGCTGAACGACGACAGGGTGGGCGAGGAAGTGCTTGGCCGATGCACGAATGGCCACTTCAAGTGTCGATGTGCGCGAGGCGGTCAGGGTGCCCTTGGCTTTGCCGGTGGCTCGGCTGGCAATGACTTCAGGTGCGCCTGGGAGGCCCTGGAGGGGGTAAAAGTCGTAGGCCAGGGCATCAATCAGCTCGCGGGTAGAGTACTCTTTGAGCATCTTGAGCGCCAGAAGCTCGCAGACCTTGGATCGAGTGTGGCTGATTCCTGTATTGGCGGCATACCGCTGGCCTTCCTTGTTGAACTGCAGACAGTTGGCCATGAGAGCGTACAGCGTGGCTCGCGAGAAGTGCTGGGCGCGGATCTGCTGCTGCATCGGCTTGACGAGAAACTGCGACACCTGGGGAGAGCGCAGCTGCTCCCAAGTCAAGGACGTTTCGGTTCGCGCAGACACTATAATTCGAATAGCGTGCGTTATGTTATAGACAGGGAGGGTATCTGAGATGGCACCGGCTGTTAGTTGGAGATGTTTGGTACGCCGAGAGCTAGTCATTACACACCAAGATGGCTAGAAGAGAAGAGCGGAATGACAGGCAGGCCACCGGGCCCTTGCTGGTCGGCGTCGGCCAGGTCATCCACGGCGTCCTCGTCATCTTGGTCCGGGCCGTCGCCGTTGTCGAGACCCTGTTCATAGTCTTCTTCGTCCTCCTCTTCTTCGTCGTCGTCGGCCTCTGTAAAATCGGCGGTGGCATGCACGCGGGCAGAGAACTGGCGCGGCGGACGCTGCGGCGGCGGCGACGGGCTGTAGGTCTGCTGAAGGCCGGCACGACGCTGTCTGCCGTGGCGGGAGGCGAACATGGTGCAGTACCGAGCTGGAGCGTGCCCGGCAATCTACGCGTGCTGGGGCGCCATAGGGCGTTTGGGGAAGCAGTAAAGTGTAGGAGATGAGTTGGCGTCGACCTGTCTTGCAGCACACCCGTGGCAGCTGCCCTGGTCGAGTTGGTGTGCAGGAGGCAGGGAGATGAATAGGGCGCAGATGCACGAGAATCGAGATTCCGAGGTTGGATAGAACACTGACGGTGCGACAAGGGCACAGGGGGTGCTGCAGCTGGGGTTGGTGTGGCGGTCTCCCCCTTCAGGCGAGCCAAGGTCAGACACACGCTCGCACGCACGCCGCAAGACTGACTCCCTTGTGCATACTACCTTACTACCAGTAGTAAATACTTGGTCGATCGACGGGCCAACTCGGCACGGAAATTTTTCATTCATGTTTCTGGACGCTCTTTTTTGCTCGGCTACAATTCTCCAGTTAATCTTCTCAACGTCTGTCACTGACAGGCGGCACCACGGACGCCATGAGCCCTGAAGAGCGGGGTGAAAGACAGGCTCATTTATTCTGTGCAGCGCGGCGACGAGATTGAGATTACAGTACCCATAGCGGCTCCGTTGCGGCTCTGATAGTGGACTTGGGGCTGAACAATGCCTTGTTTGTCGAGTTTGGCAAAATTCTGAA
Organism: Akanthomyces uredinophilus; assembly: GCA_030778065.1. NCBI lineage: Eukaryota > Fungi > Ascomycota > Sordariomycetes > Hypocreales > Cordycipitaceae > Akanthomyces > Akanthomyces uredinophilus. The sequence continues at coordinate 24,829 of JAPFRW010000335.1, forward strand.
AAAAATTGTCTTGTGTTTCTTTTCTCTTTACAAGTTTCTTCGTCTTCTCTCTGACGATATCCTTTGCACATATTTCGAATCCACCGTATCTATGATAACAGCTGCAGCCCATTCCTTTCGCAGGCGTTGCAAGCTGGGGACATGCAGGTGGACGCATGACACCATCTAGCTCCCCCACTGGGCGCATCCAACGCTGATAATTGGACGATCATGCTGCACGTTCTACAGACTAGTCATGGGTGTGTGCTTGATTTCTGCCCTGTGATATCGCAAATTTTGGTTGCGGTCAAAACTGGCCGGTAGGCTGCATTTTGCCAGATGACGCTACATTGCACCTCCTCCATCGCCATCCGTAGTCAGTGTTGCAACACCGCCGCCGCCGGGAGGCCAAGCGGATGTGTAACTTCAAAACATGGCATGTGCCCCCCTCGTGACCCGATCTTCGCGCTCCATGGTCGCCAAGTTGTCAGCAATTATTTCTTCATGCAGCATTTCGTCACAGATGACTCCTTTACCCCGAGGACGCAAACAGAAATACAGAATCGAGTTTTCATTCGTCGCATATTGCATATCATGTACATTAACTGCACATTCACAAAATCACACTGGTGTAGGGTAACGCGTCGCACGCGCTTCTCTTCCGCATGTGGCACAGTCGATCGTGGCGCAAACGTGTGGCGCGAGCTATCAAATCGGGATAGCTCCGATTACCGTCCAAGTTAGGCAATTCCGAAACCTTGCCGGCCGCCGCCTTCTACTTACTATTGTTCCCTGTCAAGTCCTCAAACCCTGCTTTACCTGTCAAAGTCCTATCCTTGAAGCCATTAGTTTTGTGACGCAGAACGGTTCGCGCTGACTACGTGACTACCAAGCCGAAACTAGTGGACTTACCAGTATGCCAGTTGGCAAGAAACTGGAGCCGAGCCGTATTGTACCCGCCATAGGTCCTCTCCAGAGTTTGCCAGCAGCGCCGGCCAGGACATCACCCACGACAGCCCTGGCAAAGTCGGCCGCCGGCACTCGCTTAATACCATCGTCAGGCCCCGTGAGCTTGTTCATTGCGGCCTCGACCGACTCCACCTTGTAGGGAGACGTGCTGGCAAGGCTGACCGTTGTTGAGCCCTTCATAATGTTTGTTTCCACGGCACCGGTGACCAACGAGACAACTCGTACCCGAAGTGGCTGCAATTCCAATCGCATAGTTTCGCTGAGCATCTCGACGGCAGCCTTACTGGCCTGATATACACCCATCCAGGGTGCATGAACATGCCCAGAAATGGAGCAGACGTTGACGATACAACCACTATTAGTGGCGATCAACAGAGGGGCGAAAGCTTGGCTCATCAGCAAGACACCAAAAAAATTGACATCGAATATTGACTTGGCCACTGCGAGGTTCGTATCTAGAACCGGCGCAACATGCTGCGCACCAGAATTGTTAACCAGGTAGTCGAGGCTACCTGTCACAGCGCGTACTCGCGCGACGGCGGCCTCAATCGACGCTTCGTCGGTGACATCCAGGCGAATGAGCGTTACATTTGTCATAGTTGCGATGTGACCCATCTTGGACAGATCCCGAGCAGTAGCAAAGACGTGAAGGCCGCGGCTCTGAAACTCTAGCACCAAGGCCGAGCCAATGCCACCCTTGCTGCAGCCGGTGATGAGGACGGACTGCTTGGTGATGACCATAGTGTACAGTCTCTTGGCAAGAATGAAAAATGTCGAAATCCGGAAGTTTAGTAGTCCCGAAATCAAAAATGAAAAAGAAGAGAAATTCGACCACATGGGATGATGAATATACACCAGATACTCAGGGTCAAGTACTGAGTTGAAATACTTGGTATACCAACTCCGCGCCACACTGCCGCTCTCGGAGGGTTTCCGGGCCGTGTGCGGACTTTGCAAGGCAGTGATGCTGTTGCGTGTACCACGGATAAATGTTTGCCCTCTTTTCTCTAATGTCCAAAAACTACGCTTGAAATCTCCATGGTAGATTGGGTAGACGCACTGGACAAAGCTCAAGGTGACATAGTGTATTCCTCCGAGTCCGATCCGGTTAAGGATTCAGGAAGCTGAAGGAGTGCCGTGATGTATAGCGGGTATGGCAGAGACGAACGAATAGCTGAAGGAGACGGGGACGGGACGCCGTTGGCACGCTAGAATTCGTTTGACAGGAATGACTTCAAAATATCTCCAAAGTGGCATAGCCTGCAAAGAAAATCGATTGAGGTACGGATACCGGATGAGTGTGTCTGAGTTACTCAGGACGTAGAATACACGCACACAGCAGCCTGGCGGAGACCGATATGTACATCCCTAGTACCTAGGTAGGTACCTTAGTTAGAGGTGCGATACGGTACAGCAGTGTGGGGCCCCTGCCATTTTCGCCGGAATTATTGGCTCAAGCCATTGGACATCCTGCTATTCAGGGGGCTCGACGATCAATGCACCAGTACTACGGAGTAGTAGTCACAAGGCTACACGCTAAATTGCAGTTGCATTTGGTGCACAGTAATTAAACATGGTTGCACTCGAGGTCCGAATTTGGCCCTGTCTAAGTGAGCTAACTGGCCAGGGCCTACCTAGGTAGTTTACGTGGATTGGCGTCGCTGGTAAATTGTCGAATGGCCGACGTGTGCTGGCACGCAGCAACTGCGCTGCAAGAGCTGCTCGAGTCAAGGCGATGCTAGCTTTGCATGACGAACAAAACGTGCCAGCAAGGGAGACCAGGCGCAGCCCATGTTGAGTTTTGGCGCATCAATAAACGGGCAGAGCAATATTTACGGTTGTCAAGCTGTCGATTTTGTTTCATGCAGCTCCGTACTTCGTACTGGTAGAGTGGCGGCCAGCGGGAAAAGTAGCGGGCCAATCAGTGGCAATGAGGGACCAAAGGAGTTGGTCCCTGGTCGCTAGCGCAGGGCCTAGCAATCCTAATTGGTGATAGTCTCAGGGGATGGGATGGCCAGGATCCTTGGCTCCAGGGCTCTTGGCGCCCTGTAAACTTCCTCCAAGCCTGCTGTGTGGGTGGACAAATGGACTTGGAACGACCAGGTGGCGGGTAGCAGTAATAAAATCAACCGCCAAAAATATGCACTTGTTCCCGGATATTTGTACTCAGAAAATCATCCCTGGCCCCAGACCCTAGTAACACTTTTTTGCTCAGTAGCCTGACCAGTTCCCCCATTTTCACACCGGCTTCTTGGACGCCACTCCTTATACATATCATTCCTCTTCAGAACCACGTTCAGGCAGCTGTGGTCCTTGCCTTCCAACTCTGCCCATCACCGACCGCTACCTCAGTTACCGGCGTGGAGCCCTCCCCGTCTCAGGCATAGTTGAAGCGCTGTGCATAGCGCCGTGCATGAAACCCGCGCCGCCAGCTCCTGCCTGCCAACAGCGAGACCCGCGACCACTTCTCGAGCGCACGCCACTCAATTGGCGGCTCCAACGCTGAATGGAAGACTGGCCCGCTCCAGAGGGTTACTGACGTCGTCGTCGTGGCATCGACTGCACCTAGTTTCACTACTTCTGCGACACATTCCAGGCAGCCCGACCATAGACCGGTGAACCGCCACAGCCATGGCTGACGCCGCTGCCACGGAGCCCGCCTCCGGCAAGAGCAACTCACACGTTGAAGAAAGGCCTGGAAAATCGGTCGACGCCGCCGAGATGCCTCCTCCAACTACCAAGACCGAAGAGGATGCAGATGCAGAGACGCCCAGGATGGCCCACGACTCCATGGTGACTGTTCGCCTGTCTGAACCGCCTTCGTTGACTCTCGACACGTCCTCTGCCTCCGACTCAGAGCCAGAATCGAGCCCCGTTGTCGGCCCCAAGACTGTCGAGCACGATGAACACGAGACGACCAAGATCTCTGAGAGCAGCGCGACCCTCGAGACTTCCCAAATTGAAAACGAACAAAATCCCCGAGAAAGCGTGGTAATTGTCCGCGACTCGAGATCAGCACTACCTCGAGTCGATACGTCCCGCAGCTTGCAAGATGAACTCGGCCAGTGCGAAGATGTCACTAGCGACACATCAGACGATGTGGAAGAGGTCAACTGGGAGGAACTGGAAAAGACCGAAGATCAACAAACGAAAGACGAAGAGACAGACAATGTAGGTGCCTCTCCTTTGGTCTCCCCACAAGGCTGTCTGCCTCAAGCAATCACTAATCTCGCCAACCCTAGTCGACGGCACTGCTTCTCGCTAGACTTGAACAGGAAAACGCAAAGTTGGCTACGAACCCCAAGACCGTTAAAGTCCAAGCTGTCGAGAGGCTCATGGCGTCCAAAACTCGACCGCCTTCCATGGCACAGCTGCGCCAGTTGATGAGCAGCCCAACGCCCCCCGAGCTTCGATACTCGATGCTACCACGCCCTCCCATGACCGACCTTGAATTCTATGCTGCTCTGGTCAAAGACTACCAGCAGACTGCCGCCCGCTTGCCAACACTTCTATCGAACAAAATCAGAAAGGGTATTCCTCCGCCGCTTCGAGGAGTTGTGTGGATAAGCATGTCAAGCTCGAGAGACGCGCAGCTAGAAGATCAATTTGATCGCTTTAGTGGCGAGTCTAGTCCCTACGAGCTCCTTATCGGCAAAGATCTTGGCCGCAGCTTCCCGGGAGTCGACATGTTCCGTGACCCAGACGGCGACGGACAGCGCATGCTTGGCAATGTCCTCAAGGCCTTTAGTCTCTACGACACAAAGATTGGATATTGTCAGGGCTTGGCATTCCTCGTTGGTCCATTGCTCATGCATATGCCAGATAAGCAAGCGTTCTGCGTCTTGATCCGGTATGTATACTTGTTTGATACGCGTCAGACTTAGCCACTGATTGCAGATAGTCTCATGGAGCGATACGACTTGAGGACATGCTTCCTGCCCGACCTATCGGGACTGCATGTACGTATCTATCAATTCCGAGAACTCTTGCGGGAGAACTTCCCCGCCCTTTCCGCTCATCTAGAAGAGCTACAAGTGGAAACTGCCTACGTTTCCCAATGGTTTCTCAGTTTCTTCGCAGTCACATGCCCGCTGCCCATGCTCTTCCGTATCTATGATGTTATTTTCGCCGAGGGAGCATCGGAGACACTAATGCGCGTCGCTCTTTCGCTGATGCGGAAGAACGAGGCCCGCTTGCTAGCCTGCCAGGAACTGGAAGATGTGATGCAACTGTTGCTGTCTCGCGGTCTCTGGGACTGCTACCACTATGACGCAGACGAATTTGTTCAGGATTTTGCAAGCTTGACTGGCGTCATTTCTCGCGAAAAACTGGCACAGCTTGAACAAGCCTACCGAGAGTCACTTATAGCTACAGCCAACGCTGCTCGCGCATCTGACATCACGACGGCCGCTAGCCGTTTTCTGGGTCGCATTTGGGCAAACTCAAACACCAAGACTGCGACATTGGCTCCCGGCCTTAGTGCTCCTGGAAAACAATTCAATATTCTGAGAAGGAGCACGTCGAAGCAAAGCCTCGCATCTACTCTAAACTCGGTCGAAGCGAGCTCTGCCAGCGTTAAAAGCTCGGCCTCTACAGACGGAACCAGCTTGTCACGAGATTCTGCTACTCCTGAAGATGGATCCTCTAGCCGAGAATCCACGCCGGTGGGATCCAAAGCAGCAGCGAATTCGAAGACGACAGAAGATCGATATCTACATAGTCAGATTGAAGATCTGCTGACCGCTCTTACTGAGCTGCAGCGCAGCAATGCGGTCGTGACAAATCAGCTGCAGCGTGAACGCGAAGAAAGAGACGAGGATCGCCGAGCTGTGCGCTCTCTGCTTGATGGTCTGCGTAGGCGAGCAGGTAACTCGGAGCCTGAAAATGCCGAGGCCATGGCGCGACACCTGCGAGACTCGGCTATTGCTGGAGATATTGACGATGAGGAGGACGAAGAGGGTGATGCAGCTGAAGAAAGCGACGACACAGCTATTGCCGACGGCATCAGCATACATACAGACGCTTCCAAGACCGACGCGGAGGAAGATGAAGCTGCGACGCCAGTGGCAGATGAAACAAAGCGATATCTCGGGCACGAAGAGACTTTGGCAGTGCTCGAAGAACCAGCTGGGCCACCATCGACGGAGGATTTGTCGGTACTCTTGGATCGGGTAGAAACAAGGTTTGCGCAGGAAGACAGCAAACTGAAGCACCGGTCATCGATGCTCTTAACGAAATCTCAATTGCGAGAAGAATTGTCTCAAGCAAAGGCGGAGCTTAGTGCTGTGACGGCGCAATGCCAAGATCTAAACAGGCGCATATACGACATGGACCAAGAGATGGCTTCGACAAGGGATCAACTCAAAGACCGCCATAGTCACGTACGGTCACTTCACCTGGAAAAGCAAAAGCTCGAGAAGCAACTACATAGCCTCCGGACTACGCGAGCATCGGCTAGCCCCTCGTACGACACAGGAACTAAGGGTGCAGATATAGACTGGGCTGCGGCTAAAGGCGCGAGCGTGGCGGGCCTGCGAGAGCTGAAGCTTGGACGTAGCAGGTCTACGCCGTCGACGCAGGGTAGCCTGTACAACAAGCGCATTTCGTCGTTGCCACAGCCGGGCGACATTTTGAGCGAGTCACCGCCGAGCGAGCATGAAGCATTGCTACTGGAGCTGGTACAGGCCAAGACGGCCGAGGCGACGGCAAGGCAAGAGGCAGAAGAGGCCAAGCAAAAGTTGGAAGCGCTGCGCAAGGCAGCAGGTCTGGCGCCTGGCGATTCCCCATCAGCATCGTCGGTAGCGGTAGGTGCCATGGGCATGTTTGGGCGACTGACTGGGCAAGGCCCGGCCGCAGGGCCAAACCCGACGCCAGAGCCCGCTGGAAAATTGACTGCTTCAGCGTCGATCAATTCGGCAGCTGGTGGGGGATTCTGGGGATGGAGGAGATGAGAAGACGAGGTCGAGGCTGCATTGAGTATTTCTTGTACATAGGCATTCCACGGACAAAAGCGATTTGTCTCGGTTGGGTATATAACCGGTGAGCAGACTTGGTTTTTTGGGTTTTGATGCCGTCAAGGGGCAGTGAGAGGGCGGAGGCGGATGGTGACCATGAACGTATCAGTACTAGCATTGGGATTGGCAATAAACTGGAAGACATTTACAGCAAAGACAGAAGGCAGTGGCATTATTGAAACGGAGATGATGGCAATCCAGACTGACAATGATGATGAAACTGCAGAATTTGATGTTCCTTTCCAGTCACACGAAATGGCCAGTACGAGCAAGTAGCAATAGGGCGATGGTGCCACGCCTCGGCAGTTGTGACGTCGAAGCAGCGCAAGCTACGGATACTGGTAACTAGAGGTGTAATACAATGTTTCGAGGATTGGCACGTGCTCACGTGTGGGCGACGAACAGGTGATGAAGGCACATGGTGAGGGCGTCAAAATCGGCAGGGACGGAGGTCTATGAGATGCGATAGCCAAGAGTACCGCGCGTTTTCTGGAAGAGCAAATACTGGATAACTAGACCTTTCGAGGCTCGGGCCTGGAGCTGTCTGGGATGGGATGCAATCGTGTCCAGCAGTAAGTAGGGGATACGGGGCACAGATGCGACGCAGTTGGCGGACGGAGAAGCAGGTAGCGTGTACCTGCGGCCCTAGTCGGCAGGGCGTTATCTGGCCAACCAGGGGTGCGCAACGGGCCGCATTGTAGGCTGGAATGGTATCGAGCGAGGCCAGATCGCGGTAGACTGTACCGAACACCGCTCTGGTCAGGATATTGTGGGGGAGGAAAAAAGAGCGACGTGGATGAATTATTGGCTAGGTGAGATTGCTGGGGAATGTCAGTAATTACCTCTGGTACGTCTGGACAGTACGCCGCCCCTTTTTCACGCCCAGGCCAATTATGCAGCGGCTTGTGTGACGAGAAGATGTGTATCATGAATTAGGGCTTGACTCGGACCTTGCGGAACGCAACAGCTTCTAATCAATGATCGCTGATGCTGAGGGATGCGGGTGTGACTACCATTATTATGTAGAGGGCCTCTGGTGCCATGCTATTTTATGCCCGATGATATGATAAAGTCAACTAACAACAACCCATGGCGAATGGCTCCGGCGGCCGGCTCTCTTTACTGGGTCCGTTGGTCTTGTCTGTTCCGCTCTGCTCCTGGGCTGGGGCTTGTGGGTGGGCGGCCACCTAGCAACGGCGACGAAGATAGCTACAAAATCGATCGTCCTGGTATTTTCGAGATTTGCTGCTTGGAGGAGAGCTAATAAGCAGTCTGGTGTACTTGCGATGAGCTGTCCAGGATCAAAATTATAGATTCAGCCAGGAGCGTACCAGCACGCGGAATTCCACGCTTGCTCCGGCCATGTGTGATTCAATGGCACCACACACCTCCGTTCGTGATTAGGTGGTTTGGTGTTTGACCTCGGCGAACCGTCCACTCGACCAGCCTTGTCCTGCAAGGGGACGCTGCTCTGACGCACGACCTGTCCAGAAATTCCTAGCAGACAAAAAAAAAAAGCCCAAGCAGGAACGGCAGAAGTATCAGCAAGTTAGACCGCCACGACTGCCCTGTGTACCACTCTGGTATTGCAGCTCAAGTTACATGCTCGTAGATACCTGACCACCAGATGCGGTAGAAGCAATCATACGCAACATGACCATGCAGCATAGCTGTGCGGCGGGAGGCCGTCACAGCAGGTTTACCTGGATCTTTTTTTTTCGTCGGCTTCATTGTGTCGTCATCAGCTGCTAAAATCATGCAGTCGCGTGCGTGGCTTTTGTGCTGCCCCGTTGGGCGCTGCTGCTGATCGATGCGCGCGCCGAAGCCAGCTAACGGCGGTGCGGTAAAACCAGTAAACACGATGGAAAAAAACCAGTTAAAGCCTGGAAATTGGACCAGTTCATCCGCTGCGGCTTTACCGGTAGCGCCCAATCCGCTGCAATTAGCGTACCAGCTGCCTTGGCGAGCCCTCTGCGCCAAGTTACAGCACGCTACAGCACTGTTACAGCGTAACCAGCCACGCCACAACGCCTCCATTCCCCCTCCATCAGATGCTGGTCTCCCCCCCCCTTCTGTTTCGTTTTCTGGCAATTTTGCTTCTGACCTTGAAAGCTCCCCTCCGCCCTTTACCCTCTCTCTCCTCTTCCCACCCACAAGAAACGCAATCTGCCTCCTCCATTATCACATCTTCTCGCCACGGCACAATCATAACCGAGTGTATTCATCAGGTACGTGTGTTTTCCATCGCAAAGCTCAAACCTGTCCCGTTCCTGGGACGGACAACACCTCCCTTTGCCCACTGCTAGCCTCCTTGACGGGCCCCCTACCTACACTCACCCCCCGGGAAGCTTCCAGCTCTTCGCTAACAAGCTAAGGGTCTCTTGCCCCTTAGGCAACCAGAAAAAAATACAAACAACCTGCTCGCCCTTTGCGCCAGACATCACCACCATACCACACGTACACACCTTCGGTCCTAGCTCGTCTATCCTCGAAATCGATCCAGAATCCAGCAAACATGACTGATATCGCTGATGCGACTCTGCCTGTCAACGGCGCCTCTCCTTTCGAGAAGAACAGTATGGTGCGTTTACCATTCTTTTCCTGCTGCCCCTTCCCCTCTTGTGGCCTACAGCTAACACAGGAGATAGTTTTTGCATGTGACGCACACTTGACCGCGTGGCCCAAACAGCTAACACCTGTCCTCCAGATGCCTCTGTCGCTCCCAAGCCTGCTGCCAACGGTACGTTCCACGCTCTTGACATGTGTATACTTTTTTCCCAGACTTCCGACGACTAACATGCTTGCCTTTGCGCCGCACCCCTGACAGGCCGCAAGTCTCTCGATGCTCAGCCCGTGACACACTACCACTCCTTCTTCGCTGAGCTGCTCTCCTGGAAGAACCCTCGTAAGCTTTTCCCGTTGAAACGACATCAACTTTCAAGAGTGCAGCCACCTGACCGCTGTCGGCTTTTGCAGGCAATTCCGCCATCGCCTATGGCTCCATCGTCACTTTCATTCTCGCCGCCCGCTACTTCGATATTGTCCGCTGGGCCTTTAAGCTCTCATGGATGACTCTCGCTGTTACCATCAGTGCCGAGGTTGCTGGCAAGCTTGTCCTGAACAATGGTATCACTTCTCAGCTCCGTCCTCGCCGCTACTACACCATCCACCGCGACACCGTTGACGGCGTTATTGGCGACGTTCACGAGCTCGTTAACTTTTTCATTATCGAGGGCCAGCGCATTCTCTTTGCCGAAAATATTGGCATCTCCGCTATTGTAAGATTGACACCTCGTCCCAGGCCGCTTTGCGGCCCTCACTGACACTGAACTAGGCCGGCCTTGCTGCTTTCATCTCCTACTTCCTTGTCAAGCTTGTTCCCTACTGGGGTCTTGCCATCCTTGGCACTACCCTTGCTTTCTTTGTTCCTCTAGTCTACGCTGCCAACAAGGAGCTCATCGATGAGCACCTCCAGAATGCCACCGAAGTCATCAACACTCAGACTGCTCAGGTCCGCGACGCCGCCCAGAAGCAGGCCGATCAGCTTACTACTCTTGGCAAGCAGTACGCCGGTGATTACACTGGCAAGGTCCAGGACATGATTCGCGGCGGCCCTGCGCCTACCGCCACCTCGGCTGCCCCCGAAAAGATTCCCGTCGCCACGGCCAAGGGTCCCGAGTTTCCGGTCGCTCCCACCGCCGAGCCCGTCCCTGTTGCTAAGGCGGCTGCCCACGAGACGACCGAGCTCCCTGAGATCCCTGCTGTTCCCGAGCAGGAGCCTCTGATTACCGCCTAAATGCCACATTCACAATGATGTCCACGTGCACATGATCTACGAAGGAGCTGGGCCTACGCTTGACGGAGAAAAAGGCCACAAGCGTACCCGGCCAGACTTCGTCCTACGACAACATGGGTTTATGATGATTTGGGCTTTGGTGTGGAAGAGTCTTGCGGCGAATTTCATCACTTTTTCTGGTTTCTGCACGCATTTTTCGGTTGGTGGCCAGCCGAGACTGCCTTCAAAGCATGGCGTCTTGCTGGAAAGCATCATTCAGAGTGTTTTCCATGGAATTGTTATACTCGTGTAGGAAAAGAAAAACGAACAAGGAGACAGCTGGGGAAATGCGGTGCAACATGGCGATTTTTATGTTAATGGCGGTGGTAACGAGCATGTTTCCTTCATTTTCTGCGGGCTCAGGCTGCATTGCTTTAATGGAACTTGAGCCTTCAAAGTCGATTGGTGTCCAAGACTGCACAGCGCGTGTACATGTGTTTTTGTGTTTGTTTGTGGCTTTTGGCAACGGGCCGTGCTCAGTAGCTTTTACCTACCAATTACTTTCAGTTGAATACCTGCGTGGCACCTGTGACTGATGCTTGTATTCAATTGTCCCGTACCATTTTCAACCATGCGAAACAGTGTCCACGCACTAGTATTGATGACGTCTTGTAAAAAGATTTCTCCCATTGCTCCGCATAATGCGTGTTATAATGTGCAACTATATACTCTCTCCAACAGAAAGGATTTTTTTAATAAAACCCAATGCAGAACCAACAGCCATAAACAAAACAGAGGAACAAGACAACTACAAGTAAAACTCCGTCCCATCCTCTTCTTCTGCAAACGTCTACTTTCTGCTGCGTTTGCCTCCGGCACCACCGCCGCCCTCGTCGCCGGCGGCTCTCTTGCGGCCGTTTTTGCGCCAATACTCCTTGGACTCGCGCTTCTCCCTCGCCTCCTTCTTGGCGGCATTGTCCGCCATTCGTTTCTTGAATACGGTGCGCGTCTCGTCCTTTTTGGCGCGCCGCTTGGCGGCCGCGTCGTTGCGCACCGTGAGCAGCTGCTGCATGAGTGCCCTGGCCTTCTTCTCCTCGGAGCCGCCGCTACCGGCGGCGGCGACGACGGCGCGCTTCTGCATGTACGTCTGCTTCTTTTGCGGCTTGGTCTGTATGATCTGCGACTTGAAGGGGAGCTCGCCGGCGAGGGCGCGCGGCACCTTGAGGGCGTTGAAGTGGCGGTCCTCGCGCTCAATCTTGCGGTACTGGCTGTTCTTTTGCTGCGGCGCCGTCAGGCCCTGGTCGCGGCGGACCTCGCCCGTCAGGCGCATGGGCTGCCAGCCGATGAGGTTGGTGACGGGGTTGCAGAAGCGGTGCGGCTTGATGGGGTACCAGGCGCGCAGGAAGACAATGTCGCTGACGAGGATCTTGTCCTCGAACGTGGCGCGGAAGTGGCCCTCGGGCTTGGACAGGGCGCGCTTGATCTGGCCGCGGACGCCCGAGACGGTCTTGACGGCGGCGCCCTCAAACTTGGCAATCTCGAGCGACGTGTTGAACATGTCCTTGATAAAGGCCGTGTTCTTGAAGATTTTGTACGGCGTGCCGGTGAGCTTGAGCTTCTTGACAATCTCGGTCGACTCGTCGACGGACAGCACGGTGCCGGTGGCGGCGACGCGGAAGCCCGGCGTGCCGCCCGACATGGAGTTGAAGCAGACGAAGCCGCTGTTGGGCGCAATCAGCGGCGCGTAGATTGTGGCGAAGCAGTGCATGTGCTCGGGCGTGTACTTGAGCATGCGGTTGCGCGTGCGCGAGTCCGAGATGGAGTAGATGGGCATCGACTGGAAGCGCCGCCAGCCGAGCGAGAAGATGAGCGGGTCGTTTGTCTTGAGAATCTTCTTGTGCCACCGGTGCCGCTTGATGCGCACCTGCACGAAGCCCCAGCGGTCCTCGGTCGCCGTGAGCCCGCCCACGATGATGGGCAGCCGCGCGTCGAACCGCGACACAAACTCGGCCGGCACGTTTTCGAGCACCAGCTTGGCGTAACGGCCCGCGCGGTAGCCCTCGACCGCCGACCGCTGCCGCTCGTCGAGCTCCCCGTACTCCTCCTTGTTGATGTCGAGCTGCTTCTGGATCATGGCCTTTTGCGCGTCGTACCAGTCGTCCTCGCCAAACTCTTGCACGTCGCCGCCCTCGCGCCGCGCGTTGGCCTTGTCGTTGAGGAAGCCGTCGCGATCCTCCTCCTCGAAGCGCTGGCGGAGCTCCTCTTTGCGGCGCGCATTCTTTTCGCGCTCGGCCTCAATGTCCTCGGCTGACGGCTGCTCGACGGTCTTGGTCTTGCTCTCGCCTTCCGCGGCCTCGAGATCTTCAAACTCGCCGTCTCCTTCGCTGTCCCCCTCGGCGTCGGAGGCGCCGTTCCAGCTCTCGCCGTCCTCGTCATCGCCGCCGTCGCGGCGACTCATGTCAGCTGCGGTGAACTTGCGGCGCAGAGCCTCCATCTGCTCCTCCTCTGCCCACTTGGTCGCCAAGTCTTGGTAGTCGTACTCGGGGATGTAGCGGTCTTCGACGAGGTCTTCTTCTTCTCGTGACGTCTTCTTGAAGAAGTTGTCATCGTCTTCGTCCTCGATGTCCTCTTCCTTTTCGTCATCCTCGCCCTTCCATCGTTTCAGGGCCTCCTCGGGTGTCATGGATGTATCGTACATGAATCGGGCGAGATCGCCAGTGTGGTAGGAACGCTTGCGCCCGTGCATTTTGAACGCCTTGCCATTCAAATCTTCCTTCCATCGCAGGGCGGCAGCCTCTTCGTCTGAATCGTAATCTTCCTCTTCTTCCTCGTCAAGCTCCGACATGGAGCCCAAGTCAGAATCACTGTCGGCAAACGCAACATCGTCCTCGCCATTTTCCTTGTCTGCGTCCTTGCGGAACATGCTGCCTAGCTTGTCCTCATCGAACTCGGCTTCGGAACCCTCGTCATCACTGCCGCTGATAAAGCCCTCGTCATCCTCCATATCCTCGTCGTCATTGCCCTCACGCTCCGCCATTCTTGCTTTTCGCTGAGTCTTGCGCCCCGTGTTCTCTTCTTGTGGGACATCCTTGATGGTCTCTCCGCCTCGAAAGAGCTGTAGACCCTCGTCGGTTTGGCCGAGCAGTCTTCGCTCGCCTTGAAGACCGATAATCATTTCCTCACCCTCACCGCGGTCTCCATCATCGTCAGCATCCCTATCGAAGGTGAAGCCCTTCTCTTTGGTTATCCAGATGGCGTCGCCGTCAATCTTCAAGCCACTGCGGTCCGACATGGGAGCGTGTAGTCTCTTTTCTTTTTCGTCTAGTCGTCTCCGGCCTGTCTTGCCTGTTATCTTGGCCAAAGCTTGCTCCATGGCTGGTGTAGGGCAGGGATCAGGCTGCACTTCCATGTTGGCGACAGTAAAGTCGCCAAGACCTGGGATGTGTACTCGCTGGTCCTGGGCAGCAAAATTCGTGCCTCGGAGGTATCCAGATAGAACAATCGATCGGTCGCATTTCGGGTCGGCTTCAATTTTGGTAGGATGGGTAATGTCGCGAAAGCTGTCGATTATAGTATATGGGTGCGCGTTGCGCCATACCAGGGGGCGCGGGTTCTTCATGACGGACAGGAAGCGAGACAAGTTGTGGATTTCGCGGTCGGGATAGCGACCGTTCATGACACCAGACAGGTAAAAGAGGTGGGCTCCTTGGTAGAGTTCCGTCCAGAGTCGCTTCTTGAGTCTCTTTTTCGCTTCCTTGAGAGCCTGCGGCTTCTTGAAGAGGTCCAGATGAGTCAGGACGCCAAAGACGTTGCCTGGCATACCGGTGGCGGCGAGAACATTGAGAAACTCCATCGTCTCCATTTCGAAGCCGTAGTTGCCGTCGATCAGCAGCAAAACAATGTCTGCCACCTTGGCTATATCGACCATGGCCTCAAGCTCATTAGGGCACTCGACAAATGTCAGGCGCTGCTTTTTCGAAGTGATGACGGTAATCGGGCCCTGAGGTTCGGTGATGGTTTCTTTGGCGTATCGGCGGATTAGAGACTTGAGCAGGGTCGTCTTTCCCACACCTGGAGGACCGACGAGGGCCACAAGACGAGGAGGGGCTTCATCGGGTAGTCGATCAACTAGAGGAACGTGGAATCGTTTTTCTTTGATCTAATTCAGAAGCGACGGTTAGCATGCCATGCGGCACGAGCGCAGGCCGGTTCTGCGACGTACATCTGAAGACCGAGCAGCCTGTCGCTGGAGCTTTCCGGGACGCGCAAAGGCAAACGCCTTGGGATTGCGCTCCGCAGTGCTCTGCTGCTTCTTCTCCTTGGATTTGCGGTGCGGCTTGTGTAGCTGCTCCATGGTTGCGGCGTTCTATCGTCGTCTGAAGCAGGAAAAATGAATTGTTTGGCCGCTCTACTATAAAAATTTCTGGAGGCTTGCTTATCGATAAGGCCAACGAGTTCGCCCCGCTGTCAAGTACTTGCCGGCAAACACCAACATGTACTTCATTTCTATCCAAGTCGCTTGGAGTGAGTTTTTTTTAACACAAAGTAGGGATTGATACATAATTATTTAATCTGTGCTTACAATACTGATTTTTGTCTTTTCTTCCTGACCATCCAGTTCGGCATTCACATCCTGTTAAACTGTACTTCAAGGTAGGCCAAGCGCTAAATAGTTGGGCCCCGAAAAACGCATACCGATTCCCAATCAAGAGTGTATTTACATTAAATTTCTAGGCGACTAATTTAGTTCCCTCTGTTAGCCATAAGTGCCCGCCTTCATTGAGCCACTGGGATTGTCGGTGAACTTCCTTTCGCCTGGGCAGCCTGCCTTATTCACTCTTCGGCCGTCGTTTTCCGTTACAACAGTGTTTTGACCATCTGTATCGTACGGTTTGCTAACGCTGACTCCCTCGTGAAAGTATCGTCGACTACAATCGAAACACAGCTAATCATGCAAGAAGAGCATCGTGCAGATGTAGAAACCATTCTTCGATATACATGTCGGACATACAAAATAGTCTCAGAAACCTAGTACCGAGGACAACTCGCCTTTTGGATGTAACCAAACACCTGGACCCACGATGGGCGTCATGTTTCGAAACCCTAGAAACTTCTTAACCCTCTCCGGCTGGCTCTCAATAAACTTGCGATCTACTGTCATGGCATGTGCCTCCTCCGGCGTCAGTGACGAGCTTATCACCATGCAGCTCAGGATTCGCCTCCTGTCCGCCTGCGTCTTATTCTCACCACCACGGTGAACAATGCGGCCACCTAAGAGCAAGCAATCACCGGCTTTCAGCTCAACTTGCTCGACTTGCTCCTCGGGATACTGCCAAATGCTCGCGAAATCCGTGACCGATAGATACTCCACATCCTGGCTGCCGCGGACCACCCCCGTGGCGCCATTCTCGCAGGTCGTGTCCGTTGTGGCGATGAGGAAATTGAGGTAGTACTCTACGTACTTGTCTCGCGGCATGCTCCAAAACGGCCACCACCCACCGCCGTCGGCGTGCAGCGGCTGCGCTTTGCTGCCCGGCCCGAGCTCAATCATCTGCGCGGTTGACAGCCAGTAGTCGCCCGTCTGCGGCGTGAGAACTTGACCGCAGATGGCGTGCAGCGCGTCATGGTCGACCAGTTCGTCCCGCCACGTCGCACTCTGGGTGAGTAGGTCGCCGAGGCGCTTCGTGTTGGCGCCATACAAGGCGCTGCGGGCTTCACTGTCGAGGGGGATGGCGCCGGAGGCCTCGACGGCGGCATTGCCAGGCGACGTGACGGCGAGAGCGAGGTCGAGTTCGGCGTTGAGCTGCGCAGTTTGCTTGGGGGAGATGAACGACTGGAGGACTACACAGCCATCTGTGCGAAGGGCGTTGGCGACCTCGGACGGGGGAGTGTTCGGCTTGAGGCGATGAAAGCGGGCGCGATGTGATGAGCCCACACGCAGGGCTTCGGTACACGACCGCAATTTAGTTGCGCTTCGACTAAGCATATTGTGAGAAAATGCCCTTCAGGAAAGGAAGATTCGAGATGGGACGCCGGCGAGGAGCAGTCAAGTAATAAAGTGGTGCAAAACAGCTGTGAGATGTTGATGCCTGGTGCTGCACTCGGTGACGGGATGATGCGCAACTCCGAGGCCAGTCCGGTCACGACAAGTTCCAGTCAGATGCACGACAAGTCGTGGTGTTGCCTGCCTTCGGGTATGTCGCTGAGGTAAAAGTATGACAAGCACAAGAAAAGAAAAGAATAACCGCCAATTATTTCTTTGTTTTAATCTGCTTGCCGCGTTTAAGTTACTAGGTAAAGTAAGCAAGAGTTATTGTTGCAATTCTCCAAGGTTAAAGCCTGGGGCATCTCCATCGGCTTGGCGTGAGGCACAGCCTGCCGATCCCTGAACTCGTATGTCGCCGAGCAAAACTTCTTTTTTTACTGATTTTCCACAATGGACCTGTCACATGATATACAATACAGGGCGAAACCTGAGGAATACACCGAGCTTCTCAATTGCAGACCGGTGCTCGACGCTGTCCCCAAGATCACGAATCCAATAAAAAGCACGCACACCCAGGGTCTTTCAATGAATGAGAGAGAAATGATTTGCTTTTGAGCCATGCCCTTCAACGTAGTTGTAGCGTATGAAGAAAACATAATGTGCTGTCAATTGCTTCTGACTAAACGTAGCCGGTAAGAAGACCATTGATTGCCGTCTCAAACGACATTGATTCCTTCTGCAAGCGTTCCTCAGTAAGAACAAATGAATCCGGCAGGAAGTCGCCGACGTCCTGCCCCAGAATCATCTTGGCAACGGCTTCTCCGCTCGACCAGCAGAGCGGCATGCCATAACCGTTGAAGCCAGCTGCGATCCACTCACCAGCATCCCCTCCGCGATCTGTCGCGCTGGCTGGCAACTTGCCAATCAGCGGCAGCCGATCGCCAGTGAAGCCCATGATGCCGGACCAAATCTTCCGTACTTCATGCTCGCTGGTGTCCTCCCAGCCCTTGGTGTAGCACTTGGGCAGTTTGGTGGCGAGGTTTTCCGCACACGGCGCGCCCACGACCGAGTCGTCGCTGACAAAAATTTCGTTGAGCTTGGCCTTTTCTCCGCCGATGAACACATCGCCAGAGTTTGGGTTCTGGTTGGAGTAGTACAGCCCAAGCTCAATCACATTGGTTTCGGGGTCGAAGGCGCCGCCGCCAACCCTGCTCCAAGTGAAGTCACGACCGTGATTGCCGAACGCCGAGGGTGGCTTCTGCGTCGACATGGTACCACGAACCGGATAAATCTTGCCGCGCAGACCAGGCAAGAGGTGGCCAGAATAACCGTTCGTAGCATGAAGAATCTTGGCTGCACGAATGGCGCCGCGAGCCGTGGTCAAGACGTACGGATGTGTGGTGTTGCTTGGGTCATACGTAATCTCCGTCACCGGCGTGTTGGTCTCAATGGAGAGTCGGGATGCATACCGCTCCTTCAGCTGCGCCCAGATTCTGGTAATCAGTCGGTACGGCCAGAATGCGCCATTGGGAAAGAGAATGGCCCCCGACTTTGCTTTGAAGTTGTACTTCTGAGGTGGCGCTCGTTAGCAAATATGCAAAACAGAACGGGCCAAGCTATTCGTATACTTGCCTCCGCGAGCTCTTCAGCAGTCAATACTTGAGTCTTTCCCGCTTCTTCCGTGACGTATTGCTCATATAGCTTGAATGCCTCCTTCTCATCGTTGAAGGACTGATCGTCATCAAAGGCAATGATGTCCAAGGTTCTCCGTACGACACTTGCCTCTCTGAACTCGTCGGACGAGTTTGCCAGCGAGTGCATCTTCTCAAGTGTTCTGTTTGCAAATCGCGCAATCTTTACAGCCTGCTCTTGGCCGAACTGATCGACAAGGTGCTTGAAGTGACCAGGGACAAAATTTGTGAGAAGGCCTCCATTTCGACCAGTGGCTCCGCTGGTCAACTTTCGCGCTTCAAAGACTGTCACTGTGGATGCAGCAGAAGGGGTGCTGTCAAGCAGCGTCTTGGCCATGCTGCATCCTGTGACGCCGGAGCCGATGATGGCGTAGTCGGTCGTCTGGGGCAGTTGGGCAGACTGCGTCTCGGACATGGACGGGTGCGGAGGGAGCTGCCAGAACGCCGTTGTGGGGTTGGCACGAGGAAGCTGAGGATCGGCAACTGCCTGAGCATACAGCTCCTTCATGAGGCTGGCAGAGATTGGGGTTGCCATGATTGACGGACGGCCGGAGTCAAGATGGCTGGCGGTGTTACGCGTGGAAGGGGAAACGAGGGCTGGATTTGTGGCTGACGCTAAAAAAGGATCAGTGGCAAATGAGGATGCTAATGTGTTGGCTGGTCTTTTGGTCTTTGAGTTGCGGCTCATGCCCGACACCTTATATATGATGATGAGCTCGGATGGGAGGAATTGTTGCGGCAGCTCGGTCGCCGTGGAACCCGGAGGTCCAAAGACTGCGTGGATCCTTTGAACTGCGCCGTATTAGTTGCCGTCGGCTAGCCTCCTCCTCGAAATGGTCGATTGCTCCCTCTCGATACATGAAGCGGGTGCTCTACCGGCGATATCTGCGGGACATTATTGGCCGAGTTGCGCCTCACGCGATCACCAAGAAATGGATGAAACCCCCAACATCACCAGGTAACCCCGGCTTCCCACTAACCGGCTACATCCGCCAGCTGTAAGTGGTCGCACTGCTCCTCCCACGGCGCCACCCAACCGGCACCTTTACAACGCTGCGATTGGCTGCCATGTTAGTGTCTCCCAGGGTTCAGGTTTCTATGACCGATAAGGCAGCCAAGTTTGCGGGGGAAATGCCCGCCCCAAGTGGAGGCGCCCACCACGAGTCAGCTAATCAGCCAGGGCTGGAGAAGCATGCATGCAACAGGCGTAATCGTCAAGGTTCTCCGCACGAGTGGTTGTGGTATCTATTTATTCCCAGCTGATAGAAATGGAGTTGATAGTGAGCGATTGCGATGCGACGCGCCGACGTGATTTCTCACTTATATACGATATCCCGTCGCCGTCAAGAGTGTACAACTCGACACCTGTACGGGCGTCCTCCCCAGACGTTTTTGCTTTACTCCCGCTCTCACTTTTCTCCTTCTTCCATACTGTTATCCATCCACCCCCCTGAAGGTGCGACAGCCAACAGAGAAAGCTGCCAGCCGCGTCATCGCACATCATGACTCGGCCGAGCGAGAATCACGACGACCCCTCATTTTGGGCGCCCGGAACACTGACTTTGGAGGACTGTAAGTACCCAATCCCATGTCGCTGCTGCATCGCTACAAGTTTCCCATACTCTAGGTTCCAAATGATCGCTAATATATCTACAAGTACAATCCGCATCTGAAAATGTCATTCTGCACCCAACTCCGTCTTCGGATCCAAACGATCCGCTAAATTGGACACCTTGGCGCAAAACCGTCAACTTTACGCTCGTCTGCTTCTACGTCTTCATGACGTTTGTTCAGCTCGACGTCGGCTTTACCTCGTGGGACCAGTACCAGGACGAGCTTGGCTTCTCCGTCGACTTTCTCAACGCGTCGGCCGCCATCAACTATGCCGGTCTTGCCGTGGGCTGTATATTTCTCGTCCCATTCGTGCACAAATACGGCCGCCGCCCCATGTACATCTTCAGCACGCTATTGCAGTTGGCATCCTGTGTGTGGCTGGCCGCGACGCGCACGCGCGGCGACATGATTGGCAGCAATCTTCTCTCTGGCATCAGCGGCGCCATAAGTGAGACCATTGTGCAAGTCACCATTGCAGATTTATTTTTCGTCCATCACCACGGAGCCATGAATGGCTGGTATCTATTTGCCACTTTCACCGGCGCATACCTAGGCCCTGTAGCGTCTGGGTATATTGTGAACAGCCAAGGCTGGCGTTGGGTCTGGTGGTGGTGTGTTATCTTGTTTGCTGTCAACCTGGTGCTGATTATTCTCTTTTTCGATGAGTCCAAGTATATCAGCATCATTCAAGGTCAATCAGGACCTCGCTCCATCACAGTTGTTGACAGTCAGGAGAGCGGAAAAGTTCGCAATGCCGACGATGAACTTGATAAAGTCGAGACTGGTAGGGAAACGGTGGACTCTACAACGAAAGGGGCTGGTGCCGTCAGCGTTCGTATTGATCCTACTATTCCCCTCAAGACTCGTCGCCAGCGTCTTGCCTTGGTTACAAAAACCGACGGTTCAATGGCAAAGGACTTTTACCATCCTCTGGTGTTGCTTTTCAGGTTTCCTGCGATCACCTTCATTGCTTTAACCTATGGCAGCCTACTGGCATGGTTCGCTGTCACCACGTCGGTGCAGGCGACGTATCTGTTCGGCCCACCATACAACTTCTCTGCCGCAGGTGTCGGTCTGATGAACGTAGCTCCGTTTATCGGTACAATATTCGGCATCGGAGTAGGTGGGTACTTGAACGACAAGTCAATTATATGGCTTGCGAGGCGAAATGGGGGCATCTACGAACCCGAGATGCGACTTTGGATGTCGATACCCATGGCCTTTGTGACACCAGCTGGCATTCTCATGTTCGGGCTGGGACTGTATTATGTAAGTTTGTTCACTAATTGCTCGCCGGTCCAAAATGGAGGACGTCAGGCTGACTTTCATCTTTGTTTAGGAAGCACCTTGGCCGCTGTTGGCGGTCGGTTTCGGCGTTTTTGGGTTCGGTCTCGTTGTCGCTGGTGACATTGGGCTATCGTACGCTATGGACTGCTACCATGATGTAAGTGCCACGACTTGGCTATGACGTCTCAAATGATCCGTCACTAACCCCGTGCCAGGTTATCGGAAATGCCTTGGTTGGTGTTGTCTTTACACGAAACGCCATTTCAGTGCTTGTTCTCTTTGCTCTTACCCCATGGATCAACGCCGTCGGTTTACGCAATCTCCACATCATGATTTCCGTAATTTGCTGTTTCCTGATGCTGCTGCCTGTTGCACTGATCATATGGGGAAAAAAGGCCAGAATCGCAACGGCAGCGCGGTATAGAAAGATGGCTCATAGACAGCCAACGCATCGTGACAGTTGACATTGTTGATTGTTTTCATATTTGCAACATGATTTATGTAATACAAGTAGCCGTATCAGTCCAGTACATTTCTCTTCTGCCCTCGCGATCTCTTGCAGCCCAGAACGCAACGAGAGATGCTTTTTGCTCCGAGTGGCAGTACTGTGAAAAGTTGATCAGATGCTGTGACTTTTCCAATGCATCGCGTCTTTCAGTATGACTTTTCAGCTCAAAACATGCGACCAAATGGGGAAGATCAGCAAACGGGACCGCACGACCTGTAAGCTCCATGATCGTATCAAGCTCCCCCAAGATACCATTGGCCATCAAGAGAGGCATTTTATCCTCGGTCCCGTACGGATAGCGCAAGCGATGCAGAACAATCATTGCCGAAAGTCGCAGGACTTCGTGTTGTGCTATCATCGTCGTGACCTCGTGTGGTGTGAAGTTCTCGGCCAAGTGAGTTTTCGGCACTGTCGGCCTACAATCCTTCAAGCTTGCCCAGAGGCTACACCGTCTCTCCTCAAGAGCCGCATCTGGACACGGGTACTCGTCACGTCGCATCGATCGAAGCTTCTGAGCCACTTCACATATATCGTAAAAATACGTCAAGATCGGTGCAGAGACTCCGATGAATCGGTCCACCAACTGTTCAAATGTGCCTGGGTTGATTCTCACAGTCGGGAGTTGGCAGCTAATGACACAGTCCTCGATCTCTGTCCCGAGAAGGCACAGAAAAAATGCGGCGCTATCGCCACTCAGTCGCTCAAGTAGTGACTGATCCTTTTCGTACATGCAATTGACCAAGCCTAAAATATATTTGCATACTGGCAAAGAACTTGAATGATGTAGCGTAAAGGTAGAAATTGCCACGCCCATTATTAGCATCATGGACAAGTCGGTATCTGAGCGGATGTTCGAGACGCGAAGTGATGCGATTGCAGCGGCTGCTCTTCTGTATCCAATACTTTGTCCTTGCGCAACTTGCTGGAGGCTCTCATTGTCGGTAAGGTGAGAAGCACAAGCAATGAAGGCGTCCTTGACATGCGGCATCTCGGCGTTGAGATGATCGGCGAATGACTGGAGGTGACGGTCGCGGAAGCTGGGACCGATCAAGTACTTGTCGACACTGATTCCCTTGTGCAGCATGACATCTAGGAAGTGTAATTCCAACTGGTTCAATTCGGGGAAGAGAGTCATCCTCGGAGGGACGATACGGTTGAGATCATGTTGCTGGTGCAACAGCGAAATCTGGAGAGCTGTTGACTGGCTGGAACAAGAAGCAGATGGTGATGTGTCGCGGGATGATGTTGCGCTGGTGTTTGTTCTCAGCATGATAGAAGGCGATGCAGTGCCCGCATTAGTGCGTCTCAATGACATCCGGTTACCCGCAGGGGACGCTCTCTTTCTGCCAATCCTGGCGACGGGGCGATTGGATGCACAGACTCGTCCCAGGCGTGAGCACCTTTCACATGATGCCGCGCCAATTTCCTCGGCAGGCCAACGGCATCGCTCTTTGACCGCGTGGCAGCGATCGCATGGTCGAGCTCTTTGTGGTGGGCCCGAGACACTGCGTGAAGGGGACGAAGGCGATTTCGACGACGACTCGATTATGTTCTCAGATGACATGTCTCCATTCCCTCATATGCGTAGACATTCTGATGCTGCGGGGCTGCAGGCAGGATGTGGCGATGGTCAAAGGTCGCAAATGGTGCTGATGATGAGACCGGTTGGCTACGGAACGTGGAGCAGCGATCAATAGACTCCGTTGAGAGAGACCCGAAGGAAAGAGCGTGGCTTAGGATCACATGATGCAAAATGTCTACGTACGGCGTGTTTAGTGGGCTTGAAGCTAGAGCAAAATTGCCATTGATAAGACCACACTAACCTGCTTTGTCTAACTAACCAGACCTGCCTGGTTTTTACATGACAGCAGCAGTGCTTTCCATCTCTGCCTAAACTGCATTTACGCGCGAGTGATGGGTTTCCGGAAAAGTGTCTTCGGGTTTGATGTTGCTGGCCATTTATCAATGACTGAGCGAGCAAGCAAGCTGGAGCTGGTTCAAGTGGGGGAACTAGAGGTTGAACTAGAAGGTAAATCGAATGTTTCAATTTCATAAATAAGACAAACTTTTCATCAATCTGGGTCTAATACTAATAGGTGCGTGTTGAACTGGACCTTTTTGTACAAGAGTGGTTGTTGGAACTTGAGAAGCAAGAAGATCGACAGCAGCTGGAGGAGACGAAGAAGCCGAGTGCAGTACGGTAAAAGACCAGACTGTCCTTGATATTCACGTCTAGACCTTGTCGCCACCCTTTTCTACTACCATGTCGACATATGAAAGCACCTTGAGCCTGCGAAGATACATGTTCTCGATGCTCTCCCTGCGGCGGACCTCACCCAAGTTGTGCCCGGTGATCAGAATCAGCATGATAAAGGTTTCAATCACGCTGGGAGGCACGTTGCACAGCAGCTGGCCGGTGACGGTCCAGCGCATAGCACTCGCGCCAATGATCAAGCCGATAATGAGGACGACATCCGCCATGACGACAAGCTCGTGCGAGAAAAAGGCACCCATGCGCTCCGACAGGCGCGAGCTCAGCGACAGGTTCACGCCAGCCACCTTTGACGCGGGGTCGACGACGGCAATCTCGTCCATCACCGCCATGTCGGAGAGGCTCGCCTCGTCAAACGCGTCATCCTCATAGCGGGCCAGCTCGTGCTGGAGATTGCGCAGCACAAAGCCGTCGTTGAGGCCGATGAGGCCCGCGTAGGTGCCGATGAGGAGCCACCAGTTGGAGTTGAAGCCCATGGCCGGCCCGATGGCCACCCAGACAATGATGACGGCAATCAGGATGCCCACGCCCGTCAAGGTGCCCACAAAGTCGGCATAGTAGAAGATGGCGCGCTGCAGGTGGCTCATCTTGGGGGCGGGCACCTCGATGACCTGGTTGGGCGTGTCGTCGCCGGTCAGCTGCCGCAGCCGCACCTCGACGGCCGAGTCGGCCTCGAACAGCAGGTTCAGCCACCGGTTGGTGAAGAGGGCGTGGCGCTCGCGAATGTTGGCCAGGAACGCAAAGATGAGGACCATGAGCGCCGACGTCGCCGAGTTGATGTACAGCTGCCAGCGGTCGCTCCAGCCGCAGTAGTGACCGAAGCCGAGCCAGACAAAGATGCCGACCCAGTACAGGCAGAGGGTGACAAAGTGTCCCATGACGTCCGACGCCCGAGTCGACACCCGGCCCAGCCAGCTCTCCTGCGGCAGGCCCGCCTCGACCAGCGTCTGCTGGAACCTCTGCTCGAGCTCGATCGCGGCGTCGACATTGTCCCGCGTCAGACCCTCACCCCGGGCCTGGACGGTACGGAGCATGCGCTGGTGGCTGGCGCTGCGCGATCTCAAGGTCGCCGTCAGCCGTATCATCTTGTCGTAGCCGTTGAGCTGCTGGCGCACGAGCAGAGAGTCAAAGAGATAGCTCAGGATGGCCTGGATGTCGGAAATCATGACTGCCCACGAGTCTGCTTCGCCGTACTTGATGCCCACCAGAGCCCAGGTCAAGAGGCCGGCCACGATGAACAGGAACACGGGCTCAGAGCCGGATGCCCACACCACCCAGTCCAGCCACCGATCGAGACGTCCGTCCTTTTGCTTATCCACGTAGCCGGTGACGTTGTGCACCGAGTTGCTGTCCTTGGAATAGACTTCGGTGATGTCAGTGACAGCTAACTTGTCGTTGCCCGAATCGCTGCCAGGAAGGCGAGCAACAATTTGGGTTGGGGCGGCATCTGCAATCGGACCCTTCTTGCCAGGGGCCGCAAGCCAGTCATAGAATCTACCCATCTTGATTGAATTTGGTCTTGGCAAAATCTTCTTTCTTCCCGCTTTTCTTCTTTCTCTTCTTCTTCGCAGCGTGGTTCTGTTGTCTTCAGCTCTGTCGTGGGCTTTTCAGGCTTGGCACGATGCGACTCGGATGCCGGAGCAGGCTGAGGCAAAGAATGTGGTTTTGTTCATCGAATTGGAGCTGCAGAAGAACGTCTTAGAACTCGTTTCATTTCCGTCTGTCACGGAAAGGCCTGCATGTATACCTAGCTCTTATGGGGGCCAGAGTTCTTCCGGGGGTGGGAAGATTGCCGTGCCGATGTGTGCACGACGAAGGGAGAGACTGAAGTTCGCCAGCGTTGTAGTATAGCAGCTTCTGGCTGCTATCAGAAAAGTTATTACGTGAGTAGTGTCAGGTCAAGCGTTGGAAGAAGGACGTTGTTATAGGGAAATGGCCGCAAAGTTGGTGTAAGTGAAGAGGTATCAACTGTGCCGTCGCAACTGTCAGAGAGTGGTTATATATTATACGTAGAGTCAAGTAGGCCAGGGTGAAAAGTTCTCTTTCTTAACTGTGGAAACCTCTGTATCTGACGAGTTTGGCGGCGCTGCAAATTTTCCTCGTGCCATAATTTTCACCGACTTGTCTAGCCCATCGAGCCATGGTCTTTTGCAAAACACCACCGGCTACGCGGCACCGTCGAGTATGCCCCTGCCTACCGCTATTTATTTGTTTGGCCCCATATCAACGCAGAAAGGTCAGCGGAGACTGTCCGCATATGGGAATGAACTGTCGAACAGGTATGAAAATCGCTCACTAAAGAGCGTGGCTGTGCCAGAGACGACGATGAAAAAGAAGGCTAGACTGGACTAGAACCTGGTTTCTTTCGGCCAATCTTGTTTTGCGGATCGCTTGGGCAAATTTTACAGCTAGCCGATAGGCACGTCACAATATTGCCAGCATCGTCCTTTTTTAATGGCCTGACTCTTTGTTGACTGGCCTCGCTTCCCAGACCGGGGCGGCCCAAAGGTCTCGGCTCGGAAGCCAGCCGTTGGTATCCACTTGATGCTGGCTGGCACAGAAGCTGCTCACTTACAGCAAGCTGCACGCTGCTGTAGACAAGGGATGAGGTTGCGTTGGATAATGTTTAGCTGAATTGGCTGTGGCTACAGGCCAAGGCAGTCATGCTTTCTACTCCGCATGCTTTATGATCTAATACCAGTGCCAGAAGTTACTTTCTCCATCGTATGGAACGACGAGTAGATGACAAGGCCCATTGCCAGGTTAACGCAGGCGCTAAATCGCAGTAACGCTCAACGGGATTGCCTCTTGCTGTGCCTTATCTAAGCAGAGGCTGCTCAGAAACAGCCGATGGATTATCGGATGCACGGGATATCGCATACTGTGTTTTGAAACAGGCCGCAAGAAGGGACATCTAGGCCAAGACAAAAACCACGCTTCAGACCCAGAGTCAACTATCATATCAATGTATTTGTACGAATATGCTACCAGACTCAATTGTGACAGCCCAGAGGAGACGCACAGCCTTGTCTCGAGAATCTGCACTACGCGTTTGACCTGGTTCAGCAAGCCCGATATGATGTAGTAAGCAAAGTTTGTTTTTTAGATCTTGTCGCTACGCTACGAAGGAACTCTTCTTAAAAAAAAAACGAGAATCTGTTCAGGGTCAAGCGCGCGGAGGCCTCTTGACTCGCGGCTACGAATGCAGGGCCAAGCTGCTACCTTTCGCTTTTGGGCTATATATGATCTAGACATATCAATCATGTTGCAGAATGAATTCATCCTACGTCATGGCCATTTATGGTATGCATGTCAAAATAAGCATTCCGCTGTACATCACGGCCACTTATTCATGCCAGATCGCGAGTCGAGTGGCGCGCCTCTGCGTATGAATTATTTGACAAAATAATTGGTTGTCAGAGGAAAGAAAGAAAACGTGGCATCTCGTTATATTACCTCAGAGTATAAAATACGCAGTTAATGGTATGTGCCTGCATGACCCGCGGCTGGAGAGGCCGGGGGATTACACTACCCTGTCCCCTCCGTTGCCGCTCGGCCTCGGCACCGTAAGGACGGCAATCAGCCCGCCGGAAGTATTTAGCCGGTCCTGTGTCAAAGCCTCGTTTTGTATAAATGTATGGGCAAAAATTGAGAATTGAATCGCGCAATACTACAATTCACTCGCACATTATTAAAACCCAACTTGGCCTCTCCAAACACCTCACAATGTCATCTCTCGCGACACTCTTCGGCCTCTCCGCCGCGGGCGGCGAGCCCAAGTTCATGATTGCCGAGTATCTCATCGCCAACATCCTGCTGTCGCACACGCTATCGTCCACCCGTGGCCTCAAGTTCCTGTGGCGCATCGACAACCACGTCTCGCCACGCACCGACCTCGAAAAGTCTGGCCCGCGCGCTGTCCTCGACGGCAAGCTCGCTCAGAGCCAGCTCGACATGCTGCGGCGCAACGAGTCCGCGCACGCCAACTCAATGGAGCACTTTCCCGTCTTTGCTGCGGCCCTGATACTCGCCAAGGTCGCGGGTCTGCCCGCGGCGGACATCAACTACGTCGGCTTGACGTATACCCTCACACGGGTCGCCTTTGTGGCCAACTACCTGTTGAGCACCACGATGCTTGGAGCGTCGCTGAGACCGGTTTTGTGGTGGACGGCACACATCGCTTGCCTAAAGCTGATCTGGAGAGCCGGGAAAGCTTTCAACTAGCCACGCAAGGATGGTTATGACTGTTCAATTACATAGCTCGTTTGATATGAAAATGGAGGGCATGTAAATGTGAATGGCTGAGTTTGGCTATAATTGTATACTAATCATCTTACACTCGCAAATTCGGTGACGATTTATCAACAACTTTGAAGAGTCCATGTGCTTGCTCGTAACTAATCTACAGCGCTCCATCATTTACCAGGTCTCACAGAATGGTCGCAAAGCAACCTCTGTTGTCATATGGGCCAAGGGCTGCTCGTGCAAATGCCAGTAACTATCCGCAATCTACACTCTGGCGTCAGCGTCTACATATGAGTGCAAGATCATTCCATAACAAGACTTACCGCGTTGGCATCTAATTTGGCGTGCCACGATGAGAGGGGCTTCATTATCCACGTGAGCGGCATGCGAATCACGCCGTCAATGATGGCGTGCGCGACGTGTACGCCTTGCGGCGCAAACTCCTGCACCAGGTCCAACACAAGAGCGCGCAGGGAGTGCTTGGACACGGCAAAGGGCTGCATCCAGGCGTTGGCCTTGACGCCAGCCGTCGCGCCAGTGTATATCAATGTGGGCACGAAGTCGGCCCCTGTTGCATTGACGAGGAGCGGAATCGACGCCTGGGCAAAGAGGAATGCCCCAGTTCTGCGCGAGTACTTGTCAGCATTCGGGATCATTGCAAAAGGGGCAGGGTTTCTGCTTACAGCGTAATACTCAGGGCCCAGTCCAGGTCGCTCTGCGACTGCCACAGGAAAGGCTTCGGAAACGGACGGCTGCTGGCGTTGAAGATGGCGGCCGCGCAGACGGTTCCGAAGCGCTGCTTGATCTCACCAAACGCGCGCTTCAGGTCTTCTTCGTTGGCGACGTCGACCTTGTAGCTGACGGCCGTGCCGCCTTCGGCCTCAATCTCCGCGGCCAGGCCCTTGGCGTAGTCCACTGAGCGAGCGAGCAGCGCTACGGGATACTGCTTGGCGAAGCGCCTGGCAACGGCGGCGCCAGTTCCAGCACCTTTTTGTGTTGCGAGATGAGTACATACTAGAAGAAGATGGTGTCCGGACCGGGATGGCTTGCGACTTACCGACTCCTGCAATGATGGCATATGGTTTCGAAGCCATGGTTTGAGATTCTGATTAGCAAGTGTTGATGTGCAGGTCAAGTTGTGCTGCGCGCAGCGTATATGGGCTTTGGACCGGGTGCATCCTCGGCTGGGCTTTCAAGTGTCAAGGCCGGCGATGCCTCCGCCCCCGGCCGATGGCTTCGGCAGGAATCAGCCCCGCACAAGGCGGCCCGCCGCCCGCCTCTCGGCACAAGGATCCCGAGGCACAGCATGTAGGCATGTTATTCTCATCGTCCCGCCACAGATTATAAATATGCAGAGTGGACTTTTTCTTCAAGCTCGAAGCCTAGATTTCGAAGATCTATCTGTGCCAACACCATTATTTCTACACTCGCGCCGTAAATTGCAAATCCAACGAGACATCGTCTATAGTCGGCGGATCCGAGGCAGAGCAAATTAGGCGTGATATCCTCATCAATCCCCGCTAAAAGGTACATATTATTTAGGCCAAAGTCTCTTAAGAGGGCTGGTTTTTTGGGAAAGAGCAACCAAAGGATATTTCTGTCTAAATAAATCAAAGCACAAACACGCTTCCAACAAGTACTGCCACATTTCCAGCTCCTGTCCTCAGTCAACGTTGCAGCTAACACATCGATCGCAATTAGTCGCAAGTATCCAGACCACAAATCCGACACCGTTAAGTCCGTGTTCTTCCTCCCAATGGCGCCGCCTTTTGTATTAGTGTTCGCCGCAGGTAGGACTACTTCCTTTTCACTGAGCAAGACATCTCGTTGCTGACCAGAGGCCACTGTCGCAGGCGCAGACGAAGTAAATCTCCAAATCGCACGCCGATTCGCACACCATCACCCCATTGCCTACCTCTGCCCGCCAGGCCACAACCTCGGCGCCACCGTCAGCGCCGCCCGTGACGTCGCCGGGGAAGCAGTTCTTTTCGAGACCGACTTGGCCTCTGTCGAGTCCATCAAGGCGTCCGTCGCCTCTGCGAGCGCCCACTTCGGCAAGCAGGCGGCGGCTGCCATCTTCCAGGTCCGCGCGGAGCCCCGGGTTCCCTTTCTGGAGCAAAACGTGGCCGACTTCAACGCGGGCACGTCGTCGCAGATTGCGAGCGCATACGCCTTTTCGCAAGCCGCGATGCCGCTGCTCACCTACGCGGGCGGCTCGGCAGAGTTCCCCGCGACAATGGTCTATGTCGGCGTCGCCGGGGCGTCACGGAGCGACAAGGTGGTGGAGAATGCGCTCGTCGCGCTGAGCCGCAGTCTGGGGCGCGAGTATGGCAAGAAGTACATTCATGTGGCGCACCTCAAATTCAGCAAGGGCTCTACGGCGAAGAGCGCACCGTGGGCGGGTGCGGAGCGGGATGTGCGTGTCGCTGAAACGCTCTGGCATCTGTACACGCAGCCACTTTCTTGCTTTGCAAACGAGCTTACAATCTAAACTATGGCTTGATAGGAAGCTGTAGTATGCGAGATAAAAAGCTCGACGAGGATGAGAATTGTAAATCATTATACGCAAAAGCCGACCGTGTAAGAAGTACACAACAGTCCTTGGCGTGCTCGGGATGACGTTCGAGTAGCCCTCCACCATGTCGAGAACACATCTGAATGCGAAAAAAAAAACCCGATAATATCAAGTAAATTGTTCATTTCTATACTAATGTACAATTGCACGAAGCCTCTGTATGCTCAAAAGATTGCATACTATAATACATTGATTATAAGCCGAAAATCAGTTGTTTGAAAGTACTGACACTTATACCACGATATTATCAAGTAAATTGTTCAATTCTGTATTAATGTACAATTGCACAAAGCCTCTATATGCTCAAAAGATTGCATACTATAATACATTAATTAAAGCCGAAAATCAGTTGTTTGAAAGATCCATGACGCTTATACCACGGCAGCGACATTATTGTTAATGAAGCGATCCGCCTCTCTCTTGAGCATCAGAATGCAACTCGCGACAGCAAACGCCTCTACACCAGCGGCGCCGCCCTTGTCGTTATTCTCCCACTCGTGCAGGTCAAGCATCAGGCGGCCACCGTTGCCGCCCGAGTACTTGACCGTGCCGGGCGTGCGCAGCTCCGCGTTGCGGATGAGCTGAGCGACCCGCGTCCCGTCGGCGCGCTCCATGATCAGCAGCGAGTCGGCATTGCACGCCGCCCTCTCCCCGCGGTCGCCGTAGCGCCACTCAAACTTGCCGAGCGTCGTGTCAAAGACTTGCGCGCGCGAGGTGAAGGAGCGGCTCTTGGCCTCGACCTCCTCGCCCGGGATGCCCTTGTTCTGCAGGGCCGCGTCGACCGTCACGCGGGCGTTGCCGGGCAGGATGTGCATCTTGGGGTGGCGGCCGGGCCCTACGCGGTAGATGGTGGAGATGAGCGTGCGGTCCTGATCCGACGTGTGGACCAGCGCGCAAGAGTTGGAGTACTTCTTCTGCCGCATGGACACATATTCGGTCTGGCCGGACTCGACACGGCCGACGGATATGTTCTCCAGGGTGTTGTCGGTGAGAGACTGGTTCGTGTCGTAGCCAATGGCGTGGACGTCAAGGTTGCTAGTCGCAAGGAAGTTGCTGGAGGCTGCCGTGGTCTTGTGGGAGCCGCCCTTTTCGTCGGCGGAGGACTCTGAGTTCCAGTCACTCTCTGACTTTGACTTTCCCGCCTTGAATTTTAAGGAGGATAGAAGACCCATGTTGTGTAATGGTTTGATGGATGATGTGTGTTGTAACTGCTTGGCAAGTGTTGTTCTAGAATCTTGCCGTGTTGGTGGAAGTCGGGGTACTTATATAGACTATGATGTGAAGCTGTTGAGCTTACTCACGCCCGGGCAACTCACCTAACCAGCTAGTTGGTTATCGGCTGTCGTAGGTGGCGTTCGGTATTTAGCAATGTGCCTGATCAAGGCAGACTAATGATTGGCCGTGGGCAAGGCTGTGCAGGCTGCTGAGCCACAAGTATTTTGCTGCTGGCGGCGCGTCTGACCGTTTCTGGAATAGAGTTGGACCTACTCATCGCCCAGCGATGGACCCTTCAGCCTCATTTTCTGGGGATGATGATTTTCATCTCTCCCTCCTCATTCGATGGTGAACAAGTCAAAGTCCAACTACGGGGAAGGCCGCTGACGCCGGCCCGCTTTTGGCCAGGATGTTGCGTGGAGGCGTGTCGCTGCCGCTAAATATTGCCACAGAAATGATTCAGGGTGATTCAGTTGAGCCTTGCTAGGCTAAGTTAGCGATTGGGTCCGTCAAAGAATGAAGCGTCATGACGGAGAGCAGTTGAGCAGGAGGCAGATGTCCCAGACTCCACGCATCAAGATGCAGAAACTCCTCCTCCGACATGGGCTAGATTACCATGATTGCCGACAACTTTCTGTCATCTTGAACTGAGGTCGGAACTATGAATCGAGGAGCAGCTTGATCAACGGAACAAAAAGTCACGGCATGGGGCCCACACCGCCGGTCCGTAGTCGGCGCAAAGAAGCAGCAATGTAGCACCGCGTCCCCAGAAGCTGACTCCCCTCTGCAGCTCACATTTTGGCCCGCCGCGATACCGCTTCTCCAGCCTGGCTTTCGCGCACTCACTGCCTTTCCTGTCCGGCACCCAGAGCCATGGCGGACCTTGAGAATGGCCGCGCCCCCGGCGGCGGCGGCGAAAAGGACCCCAAGCTCTCGGACGAAAACACGGACGCGGCGCCGCCGCCGCCCGCCCCAACCTCCAGCCTGCTCGCCAGCCTCGGGCATCTCGAGGCGCGCATGGACCGCAGGCTCGGCATCGAGTCCGACGCCATCGAGCGCAAGCGCGCCGAGGACCGCCAGCACGTGCCCTGGCACGAGCAGCTGTCGATGGCGCTGCTCTGGGCGAGCGGCACCATGAACACGTCGTGCTTCGCGACGGGCTTCCTCGGGCGCGAACTCGGCCTGGACCTGCGGCAGGCGCTGCTCGTCACCGTCCTCGTGTCGCTGCTCGGCGGCGCCGTCGTCGGCGCCGCGGCCACGTTTGGCGCCGCCACGGGCCTGCGCCAGATGAGCGTCTCGCGCTTCTCGTTTGGCTGGTGGCCGAACAAGGTCGTCGCCGTGCTCAACGCCGTGCAGCAGCTCGGCTGGGCCGCCGTGTCGTGCATCACCGGCGGGCTGGCGCTGACGGCCGTGTCCGACGGCCGCGTGTCGCTCGCCGTCGGCATCGTCATCCTGGCCGTCGTCGCCTGGCTCATCTCCGTCGTCGGCCTGAATGCGATTCTGGTGTATGAGCGCTACGCCTGGGTCGTCTTCTTCGTCATCTTCCTCATCATGTTTGGCGAGACGGGCCGCTATGCCGACAACACGACGCCCGCGACGGCGACCGGGGCCAACCTGGCTGGCGGTGTGCTCAGCCTCATCGCCGTCGTGTACGGCTCCAGCGCGTCCTGGGCCACCGTCGCCAGTGACTACTATGTACACTATCACGCCAATGTCAGTCGCGTCAAGGTGTTTCTCCTGACGGCGTTTGGTATTGCCATTCCCACTTCCATCGGCATGGTTGCGGGGTGCGTTGTCTCCTCGGCGCTCAACGTACGACCCGACTGGGAGACGGCGTACCAAAAGGGTCTGGGTTATGTGATTCAAGAGTCCTTGTATCCTCGCGGTTTTGCCAAGTTCCTCCTCGCTCTTCTTGTGCTGTCGGGGATCAACACCAATGTCATTGGGATTTACAGCGCCGCATTGTCATTTCAGCAAATTTCTCGACCCTTTTCGCAGGTGCCACGTTTTCTTTGGATGCTCTTGTCGCTGGCGGGTATCCTTGGCCTCGCTCTCGGCGGGCGAGAGCAGCTGAACCAGTACCTCCAGTCGTTTCTCTCTCTTCTCGGCTACTGGTGCACCTCGTACATTGTCATCATCTTAGAAGAGCATTACATCTTTCGTAAAGGCGACTTTGCTAGCTACGACCTGGACGGCTGGAATACCCCGAGCCGCTTGCCTCACGGGATCGGCGCATCCGTGGCCTTTGGGCTCGGTGTCGTGGCTTGGTGCATGGGCATGAGCCAGACCTGGTTCGTCGGGCCGCTGGCCAGGCTTATTGGAGACGGCGGCGGTGATGTTGCAAATGAGTTTACTTTTGTCGTGACAGCAGTGGCTTATCCCCTGGTTCGGTACCTCGAGCGGAAGCATTTTGGCAAGTAGTTTAGTCGTGCTCTGTACATGTTTATGAAATGAAATGACATTTATGATACGTATCATCCTGACACTACTCAATAGCTCAGAATTCTTTTTCTTATTTTTCCCATGATATAAGCCTCATTTATTCCGTACATTCCGCTTTGGACGGGCGTCGTTTATGAACCCCGGTTTCCGGTCCCAGGCTGTGTGGAGTGGTGGAGTAGCCGAGGCACTATCTCGACGCCAGCCTGTTTCCTAGCATTTTACATACGTCAATTCAATTGCTTTCTTTCTCATATCCTGTAGTAGCGGCTTATTATTAATTCATCCGGAAACCGCCAGCAAAATATCGCGATTATGGATCAGATCGACCGCATCCTCTACAAGTACGCTGCCGAGGGCAACGACACCAAAGACAAAGTGTACGGTGCTTCTTTTGTCATCACGGACAAAAATGGTGAGGCTCTCCTTCTTTGAATGCCCATCTCTACTTCACAAAAAAAAACGAAGGTGAACGCTGACATTTGTCGCAAGGTGTCGTCTACTCTGGCTCATCCGGGCGCATCAGCGCCGAAACGTCATCGGCCCCCTTCACGGACAGGTCGTTCAGCTGGGTCGCCTCTCTCACCAAGCTACTGACATCCACCGCCCTCCTTCAGCTGGTAGAAGATGGCAAACTCACACTTGATCAAGACTTGCGCCCCATCGTGCCGTATCTCGCCGAGGTGCAGGTCCTGGTCGACTTTGATGACGACAACAAGCCCGTCATGGAACAAAACAAAAACCCCGTCACCCTACGGTAGGCACACATACATGCAGCTTTCCCGCATCCAATGGCAAGCTCGGCAATCCACTGACATGGCCGACAGTCAGCTTCTTACACACACGGCCGGCTTCAGCTACGAGTTTGCCGATCCCACGCTCCTCAAGTGGTCACGCCAGCAGAAGCGCCAGGTCTGGCGCATGCGCTGGTCGCGCGAGGAGGTGTCGACGCCGCTGCGCTTCCCGCCCGGCGAGTCCTGGGGCTACGGCGTCAACACGGACTGGGCCGGGCTGGTGCTCGAGGCCGTCACGGGCCGCACACTCAACGACTACATGGGCGAGCACATCTTTCGCCCGCTGGGCATGAGCGACTCGGGCTTCCGCCGCGCGCAGCTGCCGCAGACGTCGCGCCGCACCGTCCGCGCCGCCCTGCGCGACCCCAAGACGGGCGAGCTCGGCGACGCCGCGACGTGGGTCATGCCGACGGACCACGAGGTCGACAGCGGCGGCGGCGGCCTCTTCACCACCGCCGCCGACTACGCCGCGTTCCTGCGCGGCCTGCTCGCCGGCAGGGTCCTCGGCGCCGACGCGTTCCGCGAGATGCTCCGGCCGCAGCTCGACGACGCCAAGGCCGGCTACCTCGGGGCCATTGCCTTTCACCCGTCGGTCCACAACACGTTTGCGCCGGAATTCACCGGCGAGCCGCTCCCGCTCAACCACGGCCTCGGCGGCCTCCTCAACATGGTGGACGTCCCCGGCAAGCGACGGGCGGGCAGCATGGCCTGGAGCGGAATGCACAACTGCCGTTGGGTGAGTGACCGAGACCACCCCGCGAATAGCTTCGAGACGGGGGGAAAGCTTGCTAACTCTGTGTGACAGTGGATCGACCCCAAAACCGGGATCGCAGCGGTGCTGGTCGTCAATATTCGCCCCAACGGCGATCCCATTGTGGCCAAGCTATACGACGAGTTGGAGTTGGCAACGTATGAGGCGCTTTCTTCCTCTTCAAAGAGCAAAATTTAAGCCAAGGAAGATGACGTGCAAACAAATGCCACGAATCGTGTTTGCGGCTATTGTAGCTGCATTGATTCATGGGGTGCGTTCGCATTGGCGCCAAGGCGGCGATAGTGCAGATACCAACAAGTAAAGTTTTTGTTACATAACGACTCGAAAAGGGCTACGGTAGACGCATGAATAATCCCCGGCCCTCGTTTCATGCCGAGGGCCATGTTTACACCTAGGTTAATTTACACCCAGGTTACACCTAATCGAAGTGCGATCTGCTCGCCTGAGACAAGCCCTCACAAGCTCTGATCAGCTCGTCGATACGGCTATCACCGTCTCGTTTAAATCGCGAACCGAAAGATTTAGCAAGTAGACACCCTCGGCATGCTCACCAATATATTTGGGCTCGCAACTTCCCCTCCATCGGCGTTGCATTGGCGAGTGACGAACACGCTGTCGAGCAGCCCGCTAGTGTGAGCAGCCAAAGAAGTCGCTTCATGCATCAGCCACTTTTACGCAAAGCATGTGGTCAGCCAAGAAAGGCAAAATACCCATTGCTTCAGCGCTACTGGTTCGACGTTTGGATAAGAGAAGACGACAGGGAAAAGGCATGTTACATGGGTCGCCCACCATCGAGGGAGATGGTGGCGGCCTGAACGGGCAACCCCGGTAGGCTGATCAGCCACGATTAATTTATAGGCTTAAAACTAAGTAAAGCTGGAACGTCGTATGCAGAGGCCAGTTCCGTCACTACATCTTCATCGGGAAGGTCCCTCACTTTCCCCATCCTCCGCCCTCTATCTTTCTTTCCCCCACATGCTATAATTAGACCACGGCGCATCTCTACCCTCATTGATCGGGGCAAAAGTGTGGGCGCAGATGCGGAGAGCTGTCAACCTGTTCAGCTAGTTCAAGTTGTCGCTAGCTCCTGCCACACCTTAATGTAAGCCTTGCAACGGCTGAGCGGCGCCTCCGCCATTATTGCCTCTCGGCTGAACCGCCAGGGTATCGACTTAGGCATGTTTTTAGTCCTTTTGTCAGTCTGACCGCTTGCGTAGGCCGTCTGCTGTCAGCCATGTCTGTCTTCAGCCCTTTCCGAATGCAGCAACTGCCTATCTCGATTTGCTTGGCGGCTGAAGGATGAGCGCTGCACCCCAGTCGGCAATGCGGTGCAAGGCAGCGTTTGCACAGTAGCGGCGGTATATGTGCGAGGGACGGAGCTATAGGTGGAAGGCGTGGCATCCAGCTATACGGTCGCAGGGACCATCACAAGACCAGCAGCTGCGCCGAGCCCGAGCCAACCCGGCGCCGTCCCTCGAGATATGCGCCGCTGCTCCAACCCTTATCTTGGCCCGCGAACGAGGAAACGGGGATGGAAACCAAATCGGGAAGGTGATGCGCCCGCGGGATTTTCATTTGTGCAACGCACGGCTCCTGCCACGACGCGGGAAGGCGTCATATTTTCTGCAGCACCGAATGCATAGGGCCGAAGTGATCCAATATTCTCGACGGCCTGCTGAAGAGAACAAGTCTCACCTTTGTCATGGAGAGCCCGGTCAGAGCGAATCGACTTTGGCGTCTCAAGCCACGGGAAGACTCAGCTATCTTGATGGTGCACCAATAATGGTCAGATATCGACGCCCGTCATCGCAGCACTGAAAGATGGGTCTCTTTTCACGCGACTGCTTGTGATCCGGGAGACGGCAGAGAGCGGCGATGCTGGTCCATGTCAACATCAAGAGGCGTCTTTCTCTTCGTCTATTCGGTGAGCCCACTCCACCGATATCATCGAAGCTAGCATTCATCTAGAAGCTCAATGGTCACAGTGTCGCATTGTGTGGCCGTACCAACGATTCGCCAATGCGCCAATAGCCTCGAGACCTTCCGAATTCCCTCATCTCTGCCCAGATGACAAGACCAGGTCATCAGCATAGCCTCTTTTATTGATTTTTCGCCTCACACTGGTCCACCTTCGCATTGATGCTGGAAAGGGCAGGTCGTAGTGTCTTTCTCGGCCCTGAATGGTGGTATGCCGTTTCGCCGAGGAAGATTGAGTGCTTACTTGGATGAAGCAGGCCGGGTCGGCCGTGCGAGTTCGAAAAGATAAATAGCTCCCGGCTCCCATCGAATTGGAGAAATACCAGCAAACTCTTCCTTCAGTCAGCAAGAAGTCTTTCAAAACAAAAATCCTCCTTTTCTAATTCTGTTCCCATCTACCAAGATGCGTCTGTCCATCATTGCAGTTCTTCCTCTCGCCATGGCGGCCCCCGTCGTCGAGCCCGCTCCTCTCCTCGAGGCCCGCGGCGCGCAGACCATTGCCGGCAAGTTCATTGTCAAGCTCAAGGACAGCTCGACGATTGGAATCATGGAGGCCAAGGCCAAAGTTCCCAATGCCGAGCACGTCTATTCAGAAGTCATGAAGGGGTTCTCTGCCACTCTCAACAAGAACGAGCTTGAGAAGCTCCGCCACGACCCTGATGTAAGTAATGCCTCACTGCATAGCCGTCTCTGAAAACGCACCACTGACATGCCGTTTCAAACCAGGTCGAGTTTATTGAGCAGGATGCCATCGTCACCATCAATGCCATTACCCAGCAGCCCGGAGCCACCTGGGGCCTGACTCGCATCTCGCACCGCCAGCGCGGCAGCACTTCGTACGCCTATGACACGACCGCCGGTGAGGGCGCCTGTGCCTATGTCATCGACACTGGTGTCGAAGACACTCACCCTGTAAGTCCTTGTCTGTCGATTTTGCCCATCTCGACGCAACTTTTCTGACTGTGATGCAAATTAGGAGTTCGAAGGTCGAGCTAAGCAGATCAAGACCTTTGTCAGTGGTACCCGCGACGGTAACGGACATGGAACGCACTGCTCCGGCACCATTGGCTCCAAGACATGGGGTGTGGCCAAGAAGGTGTCCATATTTGGTGTCAAGGTGCTCGAGGACAGCGGCTCGGGTTCGCTCAGTGGTGTCATTGCCGGCATGGACTTTGTCGCCACGGACCGCCGCTCTCGCAACTGCCCCAAGGGCGTCGTCGCCAGCATGTCGCTCGGCGGTGGCTACTCGGCCGCCGTCAATCAGGCTGCCGCCCGCCTGCAGTCCTCGGGCGTCTTTGTTGCCGTCGCCGCTGGCAACGACAACCGTGATGCCGCCCAAACCTCTCCCGCATCGGAGCCCTCTGTCTGCACTGTCGGTGCCACTGACTCGGCTGATCGTCGTTCTTCATTCTCCAACTATGGCCGTGCTCTTGACATTTTTGCGCCTGGCACTGACATCACCTCCACCTGGATTGGCGGTCGCACTGTAAGTTTCTGTCGCACTTCCTTTTTGTTACATCCAGAAAGCTTACTTGCTCACTCTAGAACACCATCTCTGGAACTTCAATGGCCACTCCCCACATTGCCGGTCTCGGAGCCTACCTTTTGGCTCTTCAGGGTGGTAGTGCCGGAACCATCTGCTCTCGTATCCAGACCCTCTCCACCAAGAACGTCATCACCAATGTCCCTGCAGGCACTGTCAACTACCTTGCCTTCAACGGCGCCACCTAGACGGGGCCAAGAGTCTTCCGATAGCAACGTTGAGGGCTAAATGGTCGAGGGCACAATTACCATACAACTGCCGACCAGGGAATGTACATACAGAACTCGGCGCTACGTGGAAACCAACTGCCGGAAGAATATTGCTGCGCTATCTCGGGATTTTCTTTTTTGCTCCTCTGCAAAAGGACATAGTAAATAAAATTGCTTTCTATCATCCTATACAGTATTTCGGGTTGCCGTGACGAGTAAAAAGCCGTCGACATGGCGTTCACTGTGGCGCGTCGGCAGATATTCAGCTTTGGACATGTGAGACAGACTTGAGGCTCATTCGGTTCACGAAGGATGCGGTACCCTGGGCCGGAGGGTCGTGATCGATCTAGACTCCTTCGTGGCAATGGGAGCTGAAGCCTCGATGAACACGTCACATGAGGCATGCTCGTGGCTTGACCTTGGCGTAGCGACACACTCGGTAGAGATTGATAAAGTCTAGGCAGCCTCGAGGCTTTGTCTTTGCCAGTGGCCACGTCGAGTCGGCACTGGCTTTGGCTTGTGGTGAATCGGTAACTGCACCCGATTGCGGGGAGTGGAGCGGAGCTTGTGGAGGGGGCTTGAAAGTTTGGCACGTTGGGCTACAAAGTGATGAAAGCACAGCCTTCGGGTACGCGGTCAGGTTGTTGTTGTGAGATCGCCGCCTATGTATGTTTCATTAATTGGAAAGCGAAGGCGTGATTCACGGGGCGCGCACCGTTTCGCCCAACCGCGTCACGAGCTTGATCCGGGCAGTGCATCATGAGTTTGTGGTTCAAACCAGAGTCAAGCCACGCCCGCGGAAATTAGCGAGAGAAGTGCCGGTCGCCAGGGGCTCAAGGCTGCACGGTGCGTAGCGAGTGCCGGCAGTCGAGAACCATAGCTTGAGCTGGAACTTGGTTGTTGCCGTGGGAGGTTGAAAAGTTGAAACCGCTCTTGGTTGAGGCTTCTAGGCAACGACGGTTGTGGGATGAACAAGACTCCATACCTAGCAGCCAATCATACGAGATGGTGATTATTCCGGGGTTGTATTCATCGTTTCCTGGCTTCGAAGTTGCAGATTGAAGAGAGAAAAAAGTAATAAAGGGTGGACATGATCGTTCGACATTATTGCAGCTACAGGGTAATTTGTAATAACCCTGAGGGGGCTTCTTATAAGCTATAGTTGGTCTCCTGGTTAATGCTCGCATTGAGACTAATGCCTAGTCTTTTGCCAGTTGGCGTAGCAGTACAGGAGAATGTTACATAATTATTGCAACTGCAGGGTAACTGGTGAGAGGCAGAATCGGCAGAGACCGCGAATGGTTGGAGCAGAGCCGTACTGTGCAGTAAAGACGACTGCTTCAAGACAAACTTTATTGAGAAGATACGGGCTTTTGATTCTGTTTTATATCGAAAGCGGAAGGACAGAATGATGTTTCCGACAGGTGAAGCCAGGATCAACTCGGGAGCGGCGGCTCCTCGCTGACGTGCCTGAAGCCTAAAGAGGCAGGTTGTAAAATCGGGGCTAAGATGATCGCCAAGTCGATGGTGGTTTGGTATAGGTTCGATTCGGTGTCGATGTGGCAAAGAAACCGAGTTGAGACTTATCTGATGAAGGGGTTGCTAGATGCTTGCCTGTCGGCTAGCAGTTCAAGACACGGCACCCATCTACGAATGAAGCTGTAGGCGCAGCATCAGATGGACAATCAAGTTTGCACAGTGGCAGACGGCTGGGATGGCTTGCCAAAGCTGCCCCGGCGCTCGCGGGTTGCAGAACCCGGACCGTCGGGCGGATACGACTGCAACACACAGAGCACCAGCGAAAAATTCTCTAGCTGCAGAGCGACCATGACGAGAGAGAAAACGACGAGATCCATAACATCAGTCGCAGCAACAACCTTTTGGAAAACTCGAGCATCAAAACGAAGAAATCCACAAAACTGGACACGGGTACCAGCTCCGGCGCAGCAGCAGCAGCCGGGGGAGTCATGAAGCTTGGACAGGCGAGTCCACTTGTGGGCAGGACAATCCACCGCAGTTTCAAGAATTGTAGCCGTGCCAGTAACAAATGATGGCTCAATTACGGCAACCAACTACATACCTAGCTGGAACGTAGGAATTCGTGCCTTGTCAAGTTCCAGCGCCAGCACGGACACTTTGACCGGCTAGCAAGGCACGAGGGATCTGGTGAGTCAACGGCGAATCTGCGGTAAGCCACTAACTGCATTTGTACCTGTAGGCGATGGCACCAATAAGACGGCATGACTGGTTCATGGCGCTGACTCTGACTGCGCACTTGTTTTGTTCCGACGAGAAAAGCGGTCGCTGTAGAATGACCAGGTGCGAGTAGCGCAACACGGGAAACCCCCCTCGTCCATCGCAAGGGAGCATCTTCCGCAGCTACCTAGCTTTTCATCATTACCGGGCCAGCGTGGCAGTGCAGCGAGAATCATTCTTCTAGGCAGTTATTTACGGGCAACTAGTTGCAGGCAACACACACAGAGCGCGCGCCGATGTGGAACCTCCGGTTCTCCCTCCCGTGCGGACGCCGGTGCGGGTGCCGCCCGTCCCACGCCGTACAAGAAAATTTTCGTCGTCGTCGTCGCCCGTCCTCTTGAGCTTGAATTTTTGCGCCCCCCCCCCAGCGTCTGACCCGACGATAGCCTCTCGATCAATCTTGGCCAATCCTTTGCTTGGTCTACACTCGCTCCCTCCCACCCCTGGCTAACAAAACGTAAAATAATGCAAGGAACGTCCGATCTAGACGGCACCATCGAGTCCACATAACCGGGGACTCGCCACAACGCGCCTACGCTTTGAGAGTTGGGAGGAATCGGCCTGGAAATAACGAGACGAAAATTTTAAAGTAAAGCCTCTAACACGAGCATCTTTGATTGGAAGAGAAAATTTGCACTGGAAGCTTTTCTGGACGCATGGCCCTTTCCACCCCTGTCCCGCTGGATCGTAATGATTCTCGCGATGGAAAAAAAAATAGAAAATACTGGTAATAAACCATTCGAGCTCCATAACGTTATTATTCTGTGCCTCCAACGGCACACTCCCCCCTCCTCTATACAACGGCTTGAGCCGTCCCCAGGCGTTTTTTTCGCCAGTTTTCGGACGTGGGACACACCCAGCGTGTAAGACGCTGAATTTTAATTGCATCATGCAATTACCCAAGGAGATGGGGAAAATTAAATCCAAATTTTTGCTTGTTTCCGATAGAAAAGTTGCGTAGCGAAAATGAGTCGGGCTTACGACTCACAGCCATTTACCCCCTTGAGGCTGAACAAAATGAGCGTGCCTACGAAGCGGTGACGCACGACACGCGCGAGCGCGCAGCCTCGTCGGTGCTGCCCGCTGCGCAAGCCACCAACGTTGCGAAGAAGGCGTCTTGGTCCTCATTTCCATGTCAAATTCTAGTCTACTGGCAGGGCGAGCAAAACAAAAAAAGAAAGAAAAAAGAGAGGTGCACATATGGTTTCCTGCCGAGCCCTTTACTACGAAACTATCATCATCATTAGGCAGACAGGTAAACTTTGTCAGGGCACAAGGCAGCAGCGTAGAATTCGTGCTGCCTGCAAAGTCACCATGGATGAGCGTCAAGAAGAAGATGCCCCCTTGCATGGAGATTAGTCCAGAGTCGTCACCCTTGAGCAACAGGCAGGGTCCTCGCCCTGTCGGAGCCTTGATCCGGTCCCAGCAAGCGCGTGGACGAACAGAATGCACCCGTAGATTCTACTTTTCGTCTGAAGAGCGTCGTCATGTCAGTGTCGGCCTTGCTAACCCAAGTTGGCGTGTTGGGACATGTCGGTTTTGCGCCAGCGCTGGTGCCGCTCGTCAGTTCACGGCAGCCCGCCGCCAGTTGTGCGCATGCGTGCCCATCGGTCACACCCTTGCACACCGTTGCGGTACTTTGGCTGCCTTGCCTTTGGCCTGTCAAGTGCCCCAGCGCAAGAAGGAAGGAAGCAAAGCCACAAGGGCCAAGACGACGACGACGACTCTGTTCGGTTCGATGGCCCGTCGCTGCGGTGCCTCGATGCACGCCTTGCGCACGCTGGCCTTGTCACTGGTGTGCGCGGCCCTCACGTAACTAGTCACCACCCAGTTGCCAACCC
Organism: Akanthomyces uredinophilus; assembly: GCA_030778065.1. Classification (NCBI taxonomy): domain Eukaryota; kingdom Fungi; phylum Ascomycota; class Sordariomycetes; order Hypocreales; family Cordycipitaceae; genus Akanthomyces; species Akanthomyces uredinophilus. The sequence continues at coordinate 68,790 of JAPFRW010000335.1, forward strand.
GCCGTTTTCAGTTGGCTTTTCCCGGCTGAGACAGACAAGCTTTGTGACCAGCAAACGCCCTAGCCCATTTGTGGCTTGAGCCCTCAGCCTTGCGCGTCGTGTCGTGTGTGTGTGTGCGTGCGTCGTCCCGTCGTGAGTCACCTGGCCTCAGCCTTCAGGCCAGCACAGTCACACAAAGCTAGGCTGCTGTCAACGGCATCGAGAAAAAAAAGAACAAAAAAAATAAATCATGTTTTTCCCTTTCTTACGCTAGCACCGTAAGGGTGTGCGTCATGGTCCCAGGAACTGCAACTAGCTGTGGCGCAATGTACCTCGCCCACCCCATTCACCGCGAGTCGGTACCTCTTTTCCGGGTGCTGCTCCCGCAAGGCCGGGGCTCGGGAAATAACTTTTTTTTGTAATTTATTATTTATTTATTTTTTTCCCTCCTTTGTCCATACACAGTGGGTACCTGCGCGGCGACCCATTCTGGATCACCGGTGACACGGCAAGCGAAAAAAAGACCAGCGCTAGGAAAAATCAAAGTGGTTGCCAGAGTCCACTCTGCGACGTCCCTGGTTGCTGGCTCTGTTCGGCTGCCCGACCAAGTCCGCGCAGGTAGCGAGTTACAATCTTTGCTTGCATGTAAGTCCAAAACCTCATGGTATCCATCTTCTATATAAGTCTTCTGTTCCTCCCCTCCAGTTACACCTTTTCTTCTTGCTCCCCATCACAGCACAACAAAGCATCTTCACAACAGCTTCCTCGCTACTACAGCCTCTTCCACTTACACCAACCCACAATCACACCTTCAACTTCCAACCACCACCAACCCACAAACATCATCATGTCTGCTCAGTTCGCCAACGGTCTCGGCAACGTCCGCCTCGTCGACCGCGAGCACGTCAACCCCATGCTCCAGGGCATCCTCTACAGCACCGACCGCAAGGCCCAGGTCGCTGTCCTCCAGGAAGAGAGCCGTCGCTCCTCGGCCTCGTCCTCTGCTTCGTCCTCCCCTCTCAACTCCCGCAAGAACTCGGTCGTCTCTCCCGACACAGTCTCTCTCGCCTCGTACTCCAAGGAGAAGCGTCGCAAGTCGTCCCTCTTCGGCATGGCCAGCTTTGGCAAGAACCGCGGTGTCGCCGGCATCTCTCACGTCCTGTAAACAGTGATGCGTACGAGATGCGACGCGCCTTTTCTTCTTTCCACAAACGACAGCCTCACGACTTGCACTATATAATGATTCGGCAGAAGCAGGGGGTCATCTAATTCACAACCACTCGAAAACAACAAGAAAGAACACAAAAAAAAAATCGAGCCCCCTGCTTCCCGGCCGCCGTCTTCTCACGCTTCTTGGATACACATGGCATTGGAGTTTTGCTATTTTCACACAATCGCATATAGATTTGAGAGATGGATTTCCTTCTACTCGACTGCACACTACTGCTTGGATTTGCGTGTGTTCTTTTTTCCTCATTCGAAGAAACCAAATCAAGCCCCAAGTTGGCTACACAAATGATTCCCCTTTTGCTTTTCGCAACAAGAGTCGAATTCCACTTGTCACAGACTTGGGACGGCAAATCCTGACCACTGGCTGCAAGGACTAGCTTTGAGTCCTGGATATTAATACAATTATTTCCAAAACATAAAATACCGATCATTGCCCTTGACATTTGTGACTTGTTTAGTAGAATACTTACCAAAGGACCCACCTATTGAAAGCTGATCCATGTACCGATTTTGCCCACTAGTTACAGCAACTTTACACTTGGTGTTTTCAGCCCAACACTTTACACGCCTTGGACACGGCGGATTTCCAAATTATAATTTCATGTCTTCATTCGTCTCATTGTACTTAGAAACTGTCGTTCAAAATATCCTCATTCATCTTCACCATCGTAGGACTGTACTCGGAAGACGCCGGGTTGGCCCCTGCATCCGTCAAAATATCGTCGACTATACGCTTGCTAGCTTCTCGAGCTGCACGCCACTCTTTGTTAGCACGTGTGCGATTTCGAAATTTTCCTAATTACCGGCCCGATGGACATGGGTGCTTGTTTTGACGTCTTCGAGGCCAATCGTGTACGTAAAAATAAGCGTGCACCCTAGGCTGTCCTGCGGTCGCCACGCCAAGGTGGATATTTTGCGCTGATACATGCACACCCACGCCCAAACGACATGACCAAGAAGACGTGAAAGGGATAAAAATGAGGCAATGTAGAATACGAGGAACTCCAACATTCGGCGGCGAGGAAAGAAAAGACGTACCTGGTGTTTGTAATAGCTTGGAAGGTGGCAGCGCAAACTGGATCGTCTTGGGAGGGCTTATGCCGCCATATAGGTCATCGTCGTCTTCGTCACTTTCCCAATCGATTTCGAATTTTTCTTTGCCCTTAAGAGATCCATCGGCCAGAGCTTGCCGGGTTTTCTTGCTCATGGGTGTCTGGACGCTGACGCCCGGTGTTCTCGGCCCTCGCAACGCGGCCGGCGTGGATCGTTGTCGTCCTGCAGCCCCCGAACCGGCACCTGCGCGGCTGGAAGCGGCAAAGGACTTGTACGGCGACATGAATGCCTCGCTCCGGAGCTTGGGAATCGCCATTTCGGGCGATGATGCTGGCGAATCTTGCCACGTCGTCCTCTCTCGCTGGCTTGCCGCCGCCGCCGCCGCACTTCGCACTGGTGTGCCCCTCGCAGTCGGTTTGTGAGGTGTAGCCTGTATTCTGTAGTTCTTTTCCAGCACACGGTGCAGCAGCGGATCCTTGCCTCCTGTGGACGAGTCGTTGTTGCGCTGATCCAGCAGCGCCTTGGGCGTCAAGGACATGTCGGGCAGGCGGGCTGTTTGCTGCGCAAACAAGATTGACGAGTCTTCCGCTTCGTCGAGCACTGCCGTTTCGTCGCCGTATTCCTCATCCTTCATCTCGCGGCGCATGGCCTCGTACGGGGACTCCGTGGTCGACAGGCGCGCTTTGGCAACCTTGGCGGCACCGGGCCGTGGTGTACTCCCTGCTAGCTCGGCGTCATCCAGCATCGATTCGTCGTCATCATCGTCAACTTCTCTGCGGCCGTGTTGGCGATCGGGCGTACCATCGTTGTCTCGGTCGTGTGCGTGGTCTGCGCCGTCTCCGCCATCTCGCATGGCAGTGCTCTCCTCCATGACTGTCGACTCGTCGTTGGCCAGTTCCTCGTACCCTGACAGCGAAACATTGGCCGATGCCTCGAAGAATTGTTTCCAAAACTATTATAGTCAGAGTCAGTATAGTTTTCGGTTTGCTACATGTAATGTGCCACGCACCTTGGACGCTTCCCAGATTGCCTTGGAGTTTTCGCCATATTGCTCCACCACTGGCAGGATGCTTGACGTGACGATTCTGTGCGCTTTGCTAAAGTTGTGATCAATTTCTGTATACTCGTTAGAATTGCCGTCTTGCTGTCCGTCGAGCGCTCGATGTTCGTAGAGGTGTACCTTGTAGAGTCAGGGTAATGGACTGCTCTAGCCGCTCCAACTCCTCCGTCTGCGAAAAGCTTCGCGCCGCGACACTCGGCCGAGCCATTATTGACGCAACCAGTTGTCGTATATGCGTCCGAGTAATAAATGGGTATTCGGCAGCATCAATCTCTGTGCCAAGTGCCTGAAGCGCTCTGATGAGATGTTGAGTTTCCTTGCCGTCAAAGTGCGGAGACGCGTCAGTCGCGTTCAGTGAAGGACCATTGCTGCCCCGCCCCCACTATTCTACCAACCAACGGGCCCTCAACTGGGGAATCAATAACGGCTCCTGAACGTCACTGTTGCCTTGTTTTTACTCGATCTTTTTTTGTTTAATTACCATGCTTCTGTTTCGTCTTTTTCCATGAGGTTTGCACAAGAAATGTCGGGTCCTAAATATCGAGCTGTTTACCAAAGCCTTCACAACCAACTGGCTGGCCGCTGTCAACTCGTTATAACATGAGCTAGAAATTATTTCACTTCTACTAATGTATTCCCATCGCTTGCAGGCCGTATCATATTTCTTCGATGAAGAGCGAATAATCTCAATCATTGGCTAGCGTACCCAGGTACGAGGAGTGTCTCCGAAAGCGCCGTACCCGGCCCAGTCCCCTGGAGACTCGGCATATTATATTCACCATGCCTTTACTGACGTGTCAAGCTACATGCCACCTGAACTGGACATTGGCATTGGCAACGTAAGGAGCGCGAGCACTATGATGGTCAAGCACGTACGCCGACTTCCGAGCGACTAATCTCAGGCCACCGCTACAACTTGTGCTGCGTCGCTCAATCGCACCAGAAAGTTGCAAGCCAAACTTTGCGCACCAGGGCGGAAAGGGACATGGCCGGCGCTCAATAGCAGGCTGTGCATTCTCCACGACAACTCCACCAAGAACGCCTCATGGTCATGTCGTAGACTCAACCTACATACATCAAGATGGTACGTTTTTCTACTGTTGGGTATTGGCAAGAGGCCTAATCCATTGCCAGCATTTCCAGGCATTTTCACTTGCCTCAAAATTAGACAACTACCATTTATTGGCCCGTTGTTGCGCATATTTGGAATTGGCATCTTCTTTTTGGCATGTGCAATCTAAAGAAGTGGCGGCCGCCTCTTGGTCTGCCACTAGCTAGTGAGTTACTGGTAGCGCCCCGTTTGAGTGTAAGCACTCCTTGACTCGGGCTCAAGTTATGGCTTGCTCGTCCATGCCCAATTCGCACCCATCAATTTACGGTAAATGAAGCTAGGCTGTTTTTTCCCGGTAGGACGGAGTCTCGGTCGGATCCTCGCCGCTGCGACGTGGCTAGAGGCTCTCATGCTTGGGAGCTTCATCCAGTAATATTCAATTGTGATGACTTCTTTGCGTTTTGGGGCATTTCTTTCAGCCCTACCCACTGCTTGCTTATGGGCAAGCTGACTTGGATACACCAAGCCTTGTCTATCCAGCTTCAACTACGCCAAGATGGCGCCCTGTGGGCCGTCGGGGCCCTGCTAACTGGGCAATGAACGAGCAGACGAGGTTGTCCAGGCTTCTGGATCGACGGGCCAGCTACATGTTCCCCCCCGTAGAGACTCGGAGACTTTTTCTGGATTATTTGAAGAAGAGCTGCCCGCATGTTTCTTGGAATTTGTCTTGCACACGCAAACACCTGTACCCAGCAACACCAGCTCAAAGCCAACATCATGTCGCGCCTCATTGACCGAATTCCCCAGCCGGAGAGGATCCTGGACAAAAAAATCATCAACTTGAGCAAGAGCCGGTATATAGCTTCGAATGTCTGTTGTGTGCGAAGGACCAATCTAACATTGTTCATTTATCAGTACTGGTACATTTTCCATGTACCAGTGCTTCCAGATGCTCGGCTACAAGCCCTACCACATGTATGAGTGCGTCATGAATGGAATCACTCATATGAGCCTGTTGAACGAGGCTCTACGCAACAAATACTTGGGCGAAGGCAAACCTTATGACAAAGCTGATTTCGATAAGTGGCTGGCCAACTATGACGTATGTCCACAATTGGAGCAATGTAGCAGCTCTCCCGGAAGACACGATGGGCTAATCACCAACAGACGGTTGTCGAAATTCCTTCCTACTTTATCGAAGAATTCATCGAGTTTTATCCCGATGCAAAGTTCATTCTTACCGAGCGCGACTTGACTGCGTGGGACAAGTCCCTGAGCCACCTGGTCAACACTGTCGTCGGGGCCACCCACACCTTCCCATTGAACGCGGTCGCAAAAGTCGACAGCCATATTGCCATGTTTACAGAACTAAACGATACGTTCTGGCAGATCATTTTCCATGGCCGGGGACTCAGGGCAGGTATGCCTCTAGCCAAGGCCGACAATGTGAACGAGTAAGTGCGGCGCTGCTGGATATACAATTGATCGACCGATCAAAACCAAAGAGACCTGCGGCTAATACAAGACTTTTGAATAAATCAGCGGCGAAATGATCCGTCGACTTCTGCCCAAGGACAGGTTGCTAGACGTAAAGCTGGAAGACGGCTTTGGTTGGGAGCAAATCTGCCCTTTCCTGGGTATTCCCATTCCCAAGGAGAAATACCCGCGTGGAAATGCCCCAGCCGAATTCGACAAGCTGCTTGGAGGTTTCATCGGAGGTCGCCTGACCGTGACTGCATACAAGGTCCTCGGTTCGCTGGTTATCCCAGCCGTCGCAATTGGTGCTTGGTACTACAGCAAGCGAAGATAGGGAGCCCGGGCAGTTGGAATTGTAGCAAAATATTTTCTTGAAAAAGCTTTACATGTCATAGCTCATTAGCGTCATCTCATAGAGTGTCTAAATACGATGAAGTTACAACAAATCATGAAACTTGATTGAGCTTCCAGAAGTTTCTTACCACTTCAACGGACACTTATTAGCGGCCCCTGTATTGACAATGTCCACCGGGCGCAAAGGCGCGAATGATGACTTCCCCACAAACCACCAACATGGGCTAATTGTTAAGCACTATATAAGTAGAACTGAACCAGGGCCCCAGAGTCAAGTTCTGTCTGTCACGATAGCCATTTCCCGACTTCAGAACTTACGCAATGGCAGCTGCTGCGCGCACATATCTGGCCTTTCACCACAATGCCAAGCTTTTCCGCCTAACGACGTCAATCGTCTCGACGCGGCCGTTTTCGGCGCTGGAGGAAGCCAATCGGCAACTTTTCAAGGACGGCAGCGACGAGGACCACGTGGTCGTCACCGCCGAGACAATCTTCCACCCGCAAGGCGGCGGCCAGCCGTCGGACCAGGGCACCATGAGCGCGACGTCGGCGGCGGCGGCAGTGACCAATGGCGACGCCTCGTCCACGCCTGCCTTTGAGGTCCGCGCTGTTCGGATGGACGTTGTCAACGACGGCCAGGTGCTGCACCTCGGCCGCTTCGCCTCGGCCGCCGGCCCCGGCGCCCGCGCCGGCGCCGCCCGCCGCCACCACCCCGTCACAGTAACGTATAAA
>JAPFRW010000337.1:0-33318 GCA_030778065.1 Akanthomyces uredinophilus
CCCCCCCCCCCCCCCCCCGCAGAATTACGAACCCGTACCGGACGACGCAGGCCCAGTTTCAAGCCTGGACGAGTAGTGAGGAGGTGGAATGACTCACTCGCTGGCTGCACTCTGGATTTCCAAGGTAGACAGAGAATGGTGGAAGCAAGCATGCACTTCCTATATCAAAGTTTTCAGCGCATAGAAAACTCGTTTCCCAGTATTTATCCTTCGGCCGTAGAATTTTTTCGATGTTTTGTTAAAACTTCATCAGTCCAGTCATACACGCTTCATTGCTAATTTTCGTTGAAAGCAGGATGAAGAAATGGCTACACTAAAACATATTCCCATCTACCTGCAAGAAGACAAATGTCCCAGCAATTCGATGCTGCGAGACATTGTAGGCGCATTTCTGACTAAAGAATGGCCGCTCGTGGAACCTGATACATTGAAAGTTGATTATCACACCTGTTTCTCCAATGTCAACTGTCACATACAGCGACCGAAACCAACCTCCAGTGCTCAGGAAGAGCCGCTCAAGGTATTCGTCAAGCTGCACAGAGCGAGCAGCCAAGTCAAAATCTTCCAGCATTTGATGCCAACAAAGCAAGCAGAAGCGATACTCTGTCAAGTATACGCCCAGACGGGACGAGGGGCTCTCATGTACGGTTTCTTTCAGACGAAAGATGGGACATATGGCCGAGTTGACGAGTTTCTGGATGCGCGAATTCTGATACCTGAGGATGTCGAAGATGCCGCGATGCGGGCCGAGGTGGCTGAGGCTTTCGCATCCTTTCATTGCTTGAATCATTCCCTCGAGCTTCAGCCTGTTGATTCGTTCTATGCAGCGATCATGGGTGGACTCGGCACGTTGCAAGGCTCCGACAGGCTCAAGTCTATTGGCAGAGCAGGCGGTGTCAATGTGGACCGACTGGTTGACTACGACTTTGCCACGAGGGTGGGAAAGATTACTGATGCACTGGCATTCATGGCCGCCAAAACGGGACTTTGCATAAACGACGTGGCCTACATGAACGTTTTGGTGAAAAACGAACCCTTGAAGGATGGGGAGAGCAAGGTGGCCCTGATTGATTTTGAATTCGCGCTACACAACTATCGAGCATTCGATATCGCTGCACACTTTGCGGAAAAGACATTTGCATGGTCCGAGGAGGAGAGCGAAAATAATGGTGGTCGAAAATACACAGACGATGAAAAGAAGTTGTTTTGCGAGGCGTACGCTAGACGGTGGAACCAGTCGACGGGTGATGCCGATACGGCAGAGCAGGTGTTTCTCGAGGCACAATACGGTTCCATGCTGAGCAACATATGGAACGTGTATAATATGCTGTGTGTCATTGATGAGCAGGGAGAGAAAGGAATCTGTAACCTTTCAGGTCTGAACGATCTCTTGGAGGAGTTTGAGGCCCAGTTTGCTCTCTTGGGCTTGGGTGATTGAAGGCTAATCAGATATATTTGTTCATTTCCTTAATGACGCTAACCTGGATGTGTTCCCCTAACTAGACATGAGTCAATTCTTTCGGAGTTCCGGTCTCTTCGTGTTATTTCGGTAAAATATGGCAGGGTTTCTGTAAGTGGACAATATTCAGGTGAAGGCGAGGGTGGGCAGGCTCATTACGCACGGAACTTGGGCGAATTCCAATTTCTGCCGTGGTACGCAAATCCTATACGCATAAGTTACAAAGTGACAAGGATGTGCACGAGAAGCCTCTTGCTCTGGTGCAATTCCGAGCCGCGTTGGCCAGATCGGGTGTTCATTTACGCCGCGAGCCGGCGCATCACGACCCGGGCTAGCCCAAACCCGGTGGCGGCAACCTTCCATCATGTCTCTGAACAAGGAATAAGTACACATTCGAATCCCCTCACTCAGCGCCTTCGATTCGTTTCGCCCATCAGCCCTCACAGCAAAATGGTCACATACTCGGCGGTGCAGGCATCAAATGCCCGCATCGCTAGCTGCCTGCCGGAGAGCGTTGTCGCCGTCTTTGTCGGTGGCACCAGCGGCATCGGCGAGTACACGCTCAAAGAGCTGGCTCGCGCGGCGCGCAAGCCGCGGATCTACATTATGGGACGGTCCCAGACTTCGTTTGATCGCATCGCGGCTGAGTGCAAAGAAATCAATGGAGACGGTCAGTACATATTTGTGCAAGGCGACATCAGCCTGCTGCGTAATGTGGACGCCTTGTGCAAAAAAGTGCAGGCTCAAGAAAAAGCCATCAACATCGTCTTCTGGAGCGCCGGGACCTTGATTAGTGGACAAAGTACGTTGCTTGATTCATTCTCTTTTTTTTTGACAGGGGCTTGCATTCTGTCCTGCTTCCCCATCTTTCCTTTTTAATGCCGGGAAAGGCGAAGAACTCGGCGGTATGCTAACACAAGCCTCTAGAAACAGCTGAAGGTCTCGACCTTGCTGCCGCTCTACGAGTCTACTCCCGTACTCGCATCATAGCAAACTTTATCCCACAGCTGGAGGCTGCGTCGGGCATTCGCCGCGTCGTCAGCGTCTCGACAGGCACCAGCGAGGGCGAGATTGACTTTGACGACTTCCAGCTGCTCAACGGCGGCGGCATCGGAAAGCAACGCGCGCACAACAGTTCCATAATTTCCTTGACAAACATTTACTTTGCCGAAAAGGCACCCACCATTTCATTTGTACACGATTACCCGGGACATGTTAAGTCGGGCATCTCCCGAGGCACGACGGGCGTTCTCAAGACCGCGTTCCTCGTCATCAACGCCCTGGGTCCGCTGCTCTTCTTCAAGCCGGAGCAGGAGAGCGGCGCTCGACACTTGTACTATCTCACGAGCGCGCGCTACAAGGCCAAGGAGGGCGTCGAGGAATCAGTGCCTCTGGGGGAAGGCGTCGCGACGGCCAGGGGCGTCGACGGCGTGTCCGGAAGCGGTGTCTACTCTTGCGACGCCGACAACGAGGAGGCGTCTGACAAGATTGAGGAGATTCTGGCACGCCACAGGAGAGAAGGTGCGGTTGAGAGGGTGTGGAAGCAAATCCAAGACGATACGAGTGCAGCTCTGCAGTCTGCCGGCAAGTGAGCTCACCATAGCGGGTGATGTCTTTTGATAGGGTGATGCAGAAAAGTATCCGTCCTTAAGGATTCCGTGCAATTGAAACCATGGAAACTTCATGATCGTGAATACGAATTGAAGCGCAGCTCCGGCTGTTAGTCCTCCCCAACAGTGCCTCTTTCCTGTTGTGATACCGAACTGTCCATTATTTTCGTAAATCTCCGGGTCTTTTTTTTTTCGGCAAAAATGAACAAGCCTTCTCTCGCTACTCAGCCCCAACATTATGCGTATCGAAATACGAAGTGGCTGCTGGTAGCATCTTCAGGTCCCCATCATCGCAGTCGTGGCCATATGCAGCGCAGCAGCGTGTTGGCGTAGGGCTCGGTCACTGTTTCATCTGCGCGCGCCATGGTGGCGCACAAAAAGCAAACATGAATTCTATGATAGTTTGCATAGAAGAAGAAGATTATTTGCGTGGATATATGCTTAAATATACTATTGGACGAGGGCGACCATCTATTTGACAATGCCCTCGTCGTGGTGGCGTCTTATTGACTGCCCAACCAGGCCACCAGCTGAATCGGGCGCCGCAGCTCAGCCTTGAAGTTGTCAAAGGCCCGTCTAGCATCGCCCATTGTATGCCGATCACCCGATGTTCCTTTTCCTCGATTCCTCGTGGGGCCTCTTCGACCCGGCACTTGGGTGCCTAATATGCAGCCACCTGCTGACCGCTCCAAGTCCGATCGTGTTCGAGAAGGGTCCAACGGCGACAGGCTCACCGTTGCGCCCTAGATTTCTCAGCTCCTATTTTATGCTGCTTTTATACAGATTGATTCTTTGCGCTATTTATGGTAGCAAAATTCAAGGGTGCACAACCAATACCTGTAGGCTGTCACCTGCGCGAAAGCGACTGCATGACGATGATGGTCGTGGTGTAACCACTTTCTACCATTTCGATACGGAACGTGCTTGCAGTCAATCCAGTCTGTTTGTTTACTTTGATTTATATAATCATCGAAGCTTCAGTCCCCGAGGGGCTAGGAATTTGAAGCTGGAAAGCCACCTTTTGTCAAGCTTGTTGAGCTTTGCTTGGAGGAGCAAGCACGCCCAACGGCCCAAATCAATACTTGCCATCACAGAAGCCACGAAAATGGTCCATTTGACGCCTTCGCAGCCTCTTGTCTTACAAGCGACTAGCTGCGCTTGGATGGCTTTCAGCGGCAGCCAAGGCCCGTATTGGACGTGGCCAAGATGGCTTCTTGCTCTTCTTACTGGACAGCTGTCGTCCAGCCACGTCGTGATCAGGCATCTCAGCCTTGGAAGGCATTTTCGAGAAAAGAGTAGAAGAGGAATTGAGAAGCGAGTTTTTGAATATAAAAGATGACAAAGGCCTCGCCATTGAAATTTTGTTGCAACATCAAGACAGAAGTCTCTCACTCCTCAGACAGACACATACTGCACTACTCCAACTCTCTCCCTGCTCTCTTCAAAGCAAACTTTCGACAATGAAGTTCATCAACACTCTTGTTCCCATTCTCGGCTTTGCCGCTGCTGCTCCCTCCGGCGGCTCGGCGCCTTCCAAGGTCAAGATCAACGGCGTGAGCCTCCTCGGCAGCGGCTGCCCTGCTGGCACCGCAGACGTCCAGGTCGATGCCACCGGCACCCTGTTCGAGGCGACCTTTTCATCCTACGCAGTGCAGACGGGCCCGGGCACCAAGGCCATTGACTGGCGCAAGAACTGCAAGCTCACCCTGAACATGCAGTTTGACCAGGGCTACCAGTACGTCTTCTTCCTGCTTCCGTGATCCCGTCTCCCACTGTTCCGAGACAGACCGCAATATCTGGGACTATCCCAAGCACATCGCCTAACAAACACGAAACAGGTTCTCCATCCTCGACACCGACATGATTGGCTTCGCCGAGATCCCCAAGGGCGCCAAGGGCCAGTGCACCAACACCTTTTCCTTCACCGGCAACGGCGCGCAGCACGTCGACTACGGCATCAGCCTGCCCGGCCGCTACAGCGGCAACTTTGACCTCCAGAGCCGCGCCGGCATCGAGTCCTGGTCCCCCTGCGGCGGCAGCACCGCCATTCTCAACATGAACACGGCCTGCAACATTAGCCCGACTCACCTCCCCGCCCTCATTGCTGTAAGTTGCAACAAGAACAACAACAACTGCCGAGACGGAGAGAGCTGCTCCTCTTCCCTGCCTCGGCTTGCGCGCCGTCGAAATCGGGTGCAAAAGAGTCATGGACATCCCCCTCCCCTCCGGAAACGGAAAAAAACGAACAATGTGCTGATGCAAAACCGTTTTGGAATCTAGGTCGACCACGTTAGCGGCAAGCTCACCGTCAAGTTTGGCGTGCAGTGGAGAGTCTGCCCCAGACATTAAAGGAAAAACGTGGGGGAGACTGGAATGTGGCTCCTTTGATTGTCCTCGGCAGAGACATCGCTTCTTGTTTCCGTCAAGGCCTGCGCAGCCTTGGTGTCCCTGGCGGTGGATAAACTACGAGTCACGTACTGTTCTGTCGGAAATGTCGAGTTTCTAGTGCCCTTCTTCTAAGCTAGCTTTCTCTGTCCTTATCTTGATGTCTTGTTCGCAAATAAAACCCCAAACGTTGGATCCACGCATCGCTAATTTCAACATCCCCTTGAAAAGCAGTGACTTGTTGTATCTGTTTTCTTTTGATTCTTGTGATTCATTCTTGCATACTCTTTCTGTGTTTTTTTTTTTCTCTTTTCTTTTTCCGAGTTCTCTTGCCCCTCCTACTTTGCTTATTTTTCCTGTTCTCCTGTAGATTTTCTTCTTGTGGCAACTAGCACGCATAAGCGTCTTTTTTTTTCTGAGTCGTCTTGTAACTGTATCGTGACACGGCAAACTTTATTACACTGAATCGATCAATGATTCCTCTTTTACAAAAGAACTTTAGTCTGCGTCCCCCTCACATCTTTAGTGTGGCACACCACTCCTCGGCGTTCGGCACGGCGAACCTGCCACATGTGGAAGGTCGCGCACGCGGCGCGATTAGTTAGTGCATGGAACTTTATTAGTCGCATTGTTTCTGGGCAACTTGTTAGCAACTTGGCCATGGGCGCAGCTCCTTTCTACCCAGTTGCCAGCGCAGCCCGGCTTGTACATAGTAAGCACGAATAGACCAGGGTCTCGATTATGGTTTGATCGTCATTCATTTGTTCCTTCCCCTCCTCCGTTCGTATCACAAACACTGTCTTCGCGTACGGGCCACTTTTAAGCTTTCGGCCCGTCATCATGTTCGTTGGCAGACCTTGGAGGATTGTCCCGATACCAGACAGTGTCTCACTACGAACCTGGCCATGCCCAAAGCAATTTCTCCTAGATTTGTTTTTTCCCGTCGTCGTTAGGCTCCCAAGTGACGCCTGTTACATTCTGCAGCACAGCAAGATTAGCCCCGGCCACTTGCCATCTACGGTGGGAGGCCGATCCTGCGCTCCATCTAGAAGGTCATCTCGGCATCGCCCACTATTGATGCGACTCTGCATGACGAAAGATCCGCGCATGTGCTGGTGCATGAATATATATATGTATCGTGACGTGTGCCCACATCGAGCCTCCTAGTCTTTTGGGGGCAGCTTTTCTCACTTCGTACTTGGCGGTCACTAGAAAATTCCCTCGTCATGTCGCTCAAGACAATCCTCGCCTTCTTGGCTGCGGCCCAGGCCGTTGCTGCAGACTCGTCGCACCCTGTGTACTTCCGCAAGGCTGATGCAAACGCCGCCAAGAGTGTTGCTGCTTTCAAGAAAGTTGCCCTCGCTCCTGGTGGCGATGGATCGCTCGTAAATGAGCAAGTAAGTCTACGCATGAGTAGGGCAGGCAGGGCTGTCGCTAATCTCGCATCTCCAGGGATTCTGGTTCTCTCATTTTACCGTCGGCGCCAGTAAGGACCTCGAGATCCTGATCGACACTGGCTCCTCAGATGCCATCCTGAACCCTGGCATCTACGAGCCCAGCTCGACCTCTCAAAATCCAAATCGCCGCTTCAGAATTGCCTACTCAACGACGAACCCCGATGGCTCAGGCTCCCTTGCCGTGAGTGCTCCCCTATGCAGAGCAGGATCCTCGCGCTCGTCAGTGCTAATGATGTTTCCATGCAGGCCTCTGGTCCGGTGTACCACGACGTCATTACCCAGCTTGGCGCCAATCTCACCGTCCCGCAGCAAGCCCTCGGCGCCATTGACAGCCCCAGCTCACCTCCTACTTTCCCTCACGACGGCCTCATTGGCTACGCTGGCCTGGACAGCGCCGCCCTCCGCGAGCAGCCTTTCTTTCTCTCCCTGTGCGACTCCGGGGCCCTTTCCGCGTGCCGATTCGGCCTGGCCTTCCGCACTGACGGCACCGGGCAGCTGCACTACGGCACCGTTGCCACCGAGGAGTTTTCGGGTGAGCTCACCGCCGTCCCAGCATCGGGCCTCTGGTCTCTCAACGGCGGCGCCACCGTCAATGGCAAGACAGTCGTTGGTAATCTCGACATTATTACCGACTCAGGTACCACGGTCATTTTTGGCCCCAAAAGGGACGTCCAAAAGATTTTCAAGGCCGCTGGCATTACATCGAAAAACACCGGCACCACCATCGAGGGTCACTACAATTGCGCAAAGCCCCCTACCGTGGGCTTTAATCTTGGCGGCAAGAACTTCAACATTGTCCCCAAAGCGCTCGCCTTCAAACAGGACGACAAGGGCCAAAACTGTACCGCTAGTATCTTCGGCTCAGATGACTTCGGCGGCAGTTGGCTCGTCGGCCAGGCCTTCTTCCAAGGTCGCTACATTGATCACAATGTGGATGACAAGACCATGGGTTTCGCTAACCTCAAGTGAGCAAGCCTCTTCACGAATTACATAGACGTACAGGTGCATATTCTTGTATTTACAGATAGAAAATGAGAACAAAGGCCATATGAATTCCGACCGAACTAGTACCCGTGTTGGCTACGGCTGATGCTGCACTCCTCCAATTAAGCTCATGTGTCATGTTACCACAGCAACATGTACACGTATGCAAAAGAAAGAAATGATGAAACGCTTCGCATTAAAGCAAATGGTATTGCTCAAATTTTCAAAGTGCCCTTTGTCGCTTTTGCTCGTCAAGCCTGTGTTGCATTACACTTTTGTAATCTGCTCGGCAGCTGCTGCAGTGCGATTTTTGCCATAGCTTCAGCTCCTCCACGTGGTGGTCTGGTATCGGTTCCCAGGCTTTTTGTCCCACGGTAGACTTGTCAAAAGCTGCCTTGTACTCAGTTTGCTCCTCCTTCATGCCAAGCACATGACTTAGTTCGTCGCAAAGCGAATTCTCGTTTGCCAGCCAAGTCTCCCACTCTGACTGCATCATTTCGCGCTCGACGCTGTTGACCACTCGCATTGCCACAAGCAGATCATGTCGATATGTACCAAGGCGCTGCCTTGTGCGACGGATGCGACGGGCGGTGGAGCGGCTCGATGGCGCCAAGCTGCTGCCAGACTCCTCCCACGGCGCATCCAAGTCGGCTGCCTCCATCAAGTCTGCAAACGTGTCGTAGCAGGTACTGTTTTCATTGCTAAGGCTTGAAGCAGAGCCACCCGCGCCAGTAGCCTCGGCAAGGTCAGAGAAGTATATTGCTTTGCTCATAATAGGATGCGGCATCACACCAATGCGGCGCATGAGTCGCGCGGCACTGCGCTCCTGCCACCATGTTGAAGTACCAGAAGACGTGAACAATACATTGAGAAGACCACTCAGGAGAAGCAAGGCAATGATGACACGATGGGCCGTGACGATATTATAGAGTTGCTTTATGCCACCAAATGTCCACATAATGACAGATGTTATGCAGCTCTCTGCGAAAGACCTCACCGTATCGAAGACCATAGACGTGAGTGTGCGCGGAGCGGCTGCCTGCTTTTTTGCCAGGTCTGTAGAGCCGGGCGAGAAGACAACAACCTGCGTTTGATTGCCGACTTGGCCATAGACGTGAATGGCTCTGTTCGTCCTGGAGCGGGATCCAAGCTTACGCACTTGGTCAGTTGCAATTTCTGCCAGCTCCTCTGCTTGGCTCTTTATGTCGCGTAAAGCCTGGCGCTCCACCAAGTTCTTCGACAAAGCTGGAGTTCTTGACCAATCAATCTTCACCCAGATGGCGAGTTTGCATTTGGACTTTGCCACGTGCGTAATAACAATCTTCGAAATCAACTTGAACGATGTCGAGTGCGGCAGGTGCCACGCCGTCTTGGTATGCGTAACCACGTATGTGACATGGTCGCTGAAAAGATCGATTCTTTGCTCATCTTTAACATCGGCACTCTTCTCACGCCCCAGCATGTCCGTATAGTTGACCTTGAACTGGAACTCGCGGCGCATTCGGCCTTGGTCTACCAGGACCCACGGTCCTTGGGCAATCTGTTGAGCACGATGTTCGAAGTATAGCTTTGGGAACACGAAGCTCTTATCACCAAATAAAACGTGAAAACAGGCTTTGGCGCTGATTTCAAAATGACGCTCGGCCGCCATCTCCGTCATGTTCTCTGGCTCGTACTCAACAGGTCGACTTGGCAGATGGATCTTGGGCAGTAATTTTTGGCGCGACTGCGAGTGTCGCAGACGCGCGGTAGACTCGACGGGCGAACGACCAAGGCTTCTGCTGGAACTGCCGGCGTCAATTGGGGTGTAGACTGACGAATCGTCCCAGCCGTCAATGCTTGGACTGGGCCTCTCCTCTACTCTTTCCAGGCTGTTGAGGGCGAAAATCAGATTTTCGGTGTTAGCAGGCTCTTCGGCTTGAATGTTGTCAATAATGAGGTTGAGGCGGCTGTGTAGCAGGTGAAGGTCATCCAAGTAGACCTTCAGATTGACTTCTTCCCAGAGAGTCTCTCCTGAATCTTCACCCAGGCGGAAGGTTATAGTATCAGAGTCTGAACCCGAGCGTGCAGTCACCTCAGCAATAATATCCAGGCTGACGGAAAAGGTTGTGATGAGGCCCATGCGCTGACTGTAAAAATATATATAGTCCGGAGTGACGTAGACTCTGCCATCGCCAGCAAAGGAGTTCTGATGCGAGTCTTTGGCCGCCTTGAAGGACCAGGATGCTCTGAAAACTAGCACAAGCTTTTCGTCTCCCTGTACATCGGGAAACAGCAGCTTGAACTGCGCAGTCTGTAATCGCAGCTCTGTTGGATAATTGGTCGGAAAGAGTTCACTTGGTGTCTTTTCCTTTGAGGGTGTGCTGAGTGTGGTCTGCATGCCTTCCGGTAGCACTACGCCAATAGGATCATCAGCTTCTCTCCTGGGCAGCATGGGTTGGTGATGGCTATCCGATGCGGCCCAGATATTGGTTCCCCAGTAGTTGGCAACAATAGAAGCAGGAAGTTTCTTTCGCGACTCTCCCAATGATGATTTGTCCGCGGCATGAATAGCCGCTGCTCGGCTGAGAGTTGTGAAAACAGGCGGCTTTTCCAACGTTGACGGTGCTAGGGAGCCCAACTGGCTATCAAGCTTTGGGAGCAGGGCACTTCTCTTTGCAACACTCGGGGAAAGAAGTGGGTGCGGGTATCCTGGCAGCATGTTATGGCTTGCCGAAATCAGGCTAGCAATGCCGCTGCCGGAAGCTGGCAAAGCAGGGCTTGAAGCTGTGCCGTCGTTGACAGTGCCAAAGGTTGATTTTCTATGGAGATCCAATTTCTGGATGATGCGCGCAGCATGCTCTCTGCCAGTTTCGCCGTCTTCACGGGTGACCAAGTCCTTGCTAAGTTCCTTTCCAAGAGCCGTAAAGGACCTCCGCGGTACAGTGCCAGCAGGGCCTATGTCAACACTATGACGGGCCATGTTGTGATTGTCAGGCGGCATGAGCGTAGTCCCAGCTCGCTCGAGGCCCACTGCGGCGTCGTCTGAAGCAGTGATGTGTGTATCAATATTGTTGGCAGAGAACTCGGGGGCGCTCGGAGGATTGATGGAAAACGCGGGGTCGCTGCGAGACATGGAGCTCGTGTTTCTTCCACGGCTGGTGTTGAAAGCTTCTTTTTTGGTAACCTCAAAAACTTCAAGCCACTCCGTCAGCTCCTTTTCGTTCTCCGCCTGAAGAACCAAGGACTGATCCTTGGTCTTGATTTCGAAGCAGAAGCGCCTTTCTTCACCGACAGCTGGTCTGGCATTGCAGAGCAGAACTCCAATCTCGTCGCCCTGAAGGACACCATGCGCCCCAGGGATTAGCCAACCAAAGACCCCATCTCTACAATAATGCCATCTTCGAATCCAGGTATATCTGGTAGGTTTGTTGGACAGCACACGCAAGAAGAGCCAGCCTTGCTTGGCCGAAACAGCAGAAGAGTCATCCTTGGGCTGTAGGTTTACGGGCCCACGTGAGCGCAGAAACGGAATGGTCGACACGTTGTAATCTTCTAGCTCTCGGGATGGCTTGACGTTTTCGATGGCCAAGTCGTATATGTTCTTTTTGGCTGCCTGTAGTTCGCGGCGGAAAACGGCGTCAGCCGCTTCCATCTCCCTGGACCAGCCGCGCACACGCTCCATCTCACGGCTCCACCGCATCGCATTGGCAGTCGCATCTCGCGAGCCTTTAATCTCCTTCCAGATGTCATTGCACACGGTGACGAGTAGCCTGTCGATGGCGGATCGAAGCTGGGGAACCGCCTGGCAAAAGTCAATCGATGACTGCAAATAAATCTTGCGACTTTCAAACACGGAGAATGCGTCCTCTCTCAGGGCCGATGGTTCTTTCGTCTTGTGCTGCCCGACATAGCGAGTCAGCGTTGAATCATAGGTTCGTTGCGCGGTCTCGAGGGCACGCCGGGTATCCTTGAAGTTGCGTAGTTCGCCATTCATAAAGGCACGGATGGGCTCGACAACGGTCGTTTCCATGCGCTTCATACCGCCTTGCATCTGTGTAAGCCATTCGCGCGACCCTTCCCCGACCCTCTTGAGCGCCAGCAAGGTATAGTCGCTGTCGAGCAGGCTGTCACCGACCGGGGCTGCCGTCTTGGCGAGATATGAGTTGATAGTGTCTTCGAGAGCCAAGAAGTCGTGAAGAAGCTTCGATGTCGCATTGACATAGTTGTTCAGCCATTTTTCGATGGCCTCGATCTGTTCAGCAAAGTGCAGCGCGGTCGATCGAAAGGTCGGCGAGTCGAGCGCGGCCTCCAGCAGGCCAACGGGAATGGTGCGCTTCGAAGGCTGCGATAAACTTGCAGGATCCATGTTTGCCGCAGAGATGGTTGTTAAATGAGTTTTTGACTTTGTATTCCCATGGCTGACCAAGTCTGCAGAGTCCTGCCGGTGGCGATGGCGTTTGGCCGGGAGCTGTATTGTTGTTGGGTTGTAAGCTCGGAGCTATGCAGGTCGAGGCGAGTCGTCATTGAAGCGAGCTTCTGCAGGCGCCAACGGGCACGCCCCTGGCTCCGCCCCAGCAGCGCCACATTCGCATCCTCTAAATCACTAGGTACCTTCGGCTCTCATAATTCAATTGTTGACAAGATCTTACAATTACTGAAAACGTAAACAAAATGGCAAGCCAAATAGGCCAGTCAATAGGTCAGCTCAGATAGGTAGTCTGCCATATCTCCAGGAATACAAATTATTCGCCATGCAGTTTGAAACGGTTTCAGCTCCCCATCATCTACACGCCGAAAATGGAAGTAACAATGTATTGTGCTCTATCTTGATATTGCAAGAACTCTACTTGCAATTGTAACTTTTCAGTCCCAAAGCCATCAATTTCGTTCATTCATCATGTGGCAAAGAGGCTGGTCTTCTAAGTGATAGCGTGAGCACGAAAGCCTGAGCGCCAAAGCCTGGGGTAGCGGCCGTACCTTCGATCTGGTTTTGGTCAAATTCAATTCGTCGACATCATTGCTCGCAGTGGGCTTGGTCGAGACGTCTGGTGGCTTTCGTGAGCGGGCCGGGCGCCGTTAAACGCCGTCAGTCGCCTTTTGACGACAGACGGCGGAGCCGCGCTGGACCGTGGAGCCTCATGACGCCAGTCGTTGGTGTTGTCGTCTGTGGACGCTTGAACTTGAGAACCGCCCTCGTTGTCCACGAGGGTATCCACAGGTCAATCTAATTCTTGTCAATAAGCCGGTCAACTACAAGGGAACCTTCTTAAGTTCAACTAACCGTCGTAGTAGTCATCATCGTCAGAATCGTCAGCCAACTGTTCAAAGTTGACCTTGTAGCGGAGAATACCGCCAATGCCACCAAAACCCTTGACGAACTGGTTGCCTTCCGTGGAACGGTCGGAGACAAACTCGAGCGTGGCACCAAAATCCTTGTAGTGCTCAGCGATCCATTCGAGGAAGGAACCTTGAGTGACGACGTCCATTTCCTGGCCGGTGGCGTTATCAAGGAATTTATCCTTGTTGAGAGCCTCTTGCTGCTTGGTGTAATTGAGAACGTGCTCCTTGCCCTCGCTGTCCTTGAGGACCCATCGACCAATCTCCAGGTTCTCGAAGACGATGAGGGTTTCGACGGCACCGAGCTCGAGTGCCTTGAGAGTGTCTTCAATACCATAGCAGACTTTGCCGGTGTCCTGGCTGATCTCGTCAAAGTACTTTCCAATCAGCTTCTTCTCCTGTACAAACTTGACATTGCCGAGTGTCTCCGAGGACAGCTCAATAGCCTGGTTGAAGCCGTTGTCACCACCGTAGGATACATCCACAACCTTGATGACCTTGGTCTGCAAGCGTGGATCGAACATATCGGAACCGTTGAGGTCGTTCTTGAAGTCAGCAGAACCAGCGAGGACGAGACCGGCAACATTGGGCTTGTCATTCGTGATGAAGTTTTGGACAGCGATTTCGGCAACCTTTCGGACGTAGTTGTGGCGCTTCTCATCACGCAGACGAGAGAAACGCAGCGCAGACTGACCACCACGGCCGTGCTTCTTGGGCAAGTCGACGGAGAACTTGTGAACAACTTCGCGCGTGTTGCCGCTGAGTGTACCAAAAAGGGTGCTGTGACCATCCATGATGATGAAGCCAAACTTTTGATCGGAATCGAGCAACTCCGCAAGAGCCTCGGTGTGAAACTTGTTGTCGCAGAGGTAGAGAGAGGTGTTGATGGGCTTGAAGGGCTCAAAGTCGATGTTGACCTTCTTTTCCTTGCCCTCTTGGGTCAGAATTTCACCACAATAGACAACGAGGCCATTCGGGGGAACCTTGTTGTAAAGCTTCAATCTGCTTTGCGTAGAGGTAATGGCGGACAGGACGGACTGTCTGTTGACTCGGGACTTGATATTCGAAGCAGTGCCCTATAGGCGCAAGTTAGCGATTGGTCACTGCGGTGGTGGAGCGCAGAGCGGCGCGGTATGTGGGAGCTGGTCGTACGTATTCTTCAGCCAACATCTTGGCAATTCGAGAAACCTGATCCTTGGGAGCTGTGCACGGTGTGAGTCAACGGTCGCTTTTTCGATGGTTGTGGTGCGCCAGGCAGCAACGAGCGGTGGCGGAGCGTAGACGTACGAATGATGAGGGAAATCATGGATGTGCCATTGCCACGTGCAGCCTCAAGACGCTTGATGAGCTTCTTGATCTTCCAGATCTCAATCTATACGGCAGCAAAAACCACAAGTCAGCCATCTCGTTTCGAATTTCCGCAAAGAGTGTCGTGTGCCGCCTCGTCGCGGCGCGGGGCAGTCCAGGCATGACAACAGTGAGGGGCATCGCCGAAAAAAAGGCCTGGCGCGTAAATTTTCCCGCCCACAGACGGGAGCGCACACAGAGGGGTGGACGAGACGAGGGGCAATTTTGACATACGTTTCTCTCGGCTTCGCCGTTCTGCTCGGAGTTCATCTTGGCGGTATTTTGGAGAAACAAATGCGCAGCCGCTTTTCCAGTCGAACAAAGACGAGGGAATTGAGCAGATGGCGTTCACGAGGGGGTGGTGACGCCTATGCTGCAGGAGATGTTTTGTTCAAAGTTTGGAGGGCTCCCAGATTTTCGTCCAAGACAGCCGGGGAACGGATTTTTCAGCGGAGCGAGCCGTTGTGAGTAGTTACCTACCTACCCAAATTACCTAGGTACCTGTGAAAAGGTAGTCTGCTGTCGCAGTGGATTGGCTGCCTCGCTACCTAAGGGGTAGCTTGGCGGTGCTGCTGTGGATGCGCTGGACTTGACTGCACCTCAGTGACAGCGTCAAGGGCAAGAGTCGGGCCAGGCTGTCCTGCTGTACTGGCAGAAAGTGTCATCACGCGCAATAGACAAAGGCGATGGTACCCGCCGCTGCTGCGCGAGGACCGCTTTTAATCGGCGGTCTGAGTCGCCATAGTAATGCCGAAAGGCTCACTCGCTTTTGCCTTGTTCTCATCACCGCATTTTGGCCACGATGTGTGCCTTTGACGGTGCATTGTTAGGTAAATCTGTCTAGGTGCCCGCGTATGGAACTGCCATGACCCACTTCTGTTTGCTGTACTCTGGCTTTTCCAGCGCTACGTAGGTAGGTAAGTAGGTACCGTACCTACCTTAGCACCTCGGTAGGTAGGTATCTATTCGGCGCTGGAGCTGTCTACCTTATGTACGTAGGTAGGTATGCCCCAGCAGAAGGGCCAAATAGCGTTAGGTACCTACCTAATAATACTAGTCCAAACTCACTGTAGGGGCTACTTAGCTGTGTTTGCCGTCAAGCCCTGTGTGGCTGTCGTGGCTCTCACGCTCTCTACCTTACCTACCTAGTAGGCAAGTACGGAGTAGGTACAGTGTACTCCACGCTCACACCAATAATAGCAGTGGATCTCCTCAACTAGCAGCACTGGAGCTTGCCTCAACCAAAGTCGGCCATTCTCCAATTCCAAGCTGTCTGAGCAGCCTAGACAATTCGATTTCCTCTCGCGCATCCGAACGAACCTTTTTGAGCAATCACAACCGAGACCAAGGCACCTACAAAGGCAAACTCTTTGCAGGCCGTGCGCTTCAGTCTGACGAGCGCACTTCACGAATCGGCACCTCCCCTCTCTGCTTCACGAACGTCTTGACATATATCACCATCATGGGTTCCGCATCGCAAGATCCGTTCTTGACGGAGCTCCCGACCGAGATTGCCAGCACTATACAAGCAAGCCATATCAGAAGCAACCCAGACCCCGCCCTCGACATGGCACCAGGCACTGCCGCCGATGACAAGGAAATTCTGGACGAAAAGTACGACTATGACGCGCTGCGAAACAATGCCGCCGAGCAGCTCGACAACATTGATGATGACGAGGAAGATATTCCATATAGCGTTCTCAAGCGTCCGCGTCGTCAGAGACAGACGCTGCCGCCTCTGCCTGACCTGCGCTTCGAGCAGAGCTACCTCAAGAGCATCGCCGCGGCCGACACATGGTGGAAGATTGCGCTCATCACCACCCGAGACCAGGTATGCCCTTCTACCCTGCTGTGATTCTTGCTCCTAGCTAACACGATGACACAGGTCGTCATGCCTCTAGCTCAAGGCATTATCTACAACTTGTTGCTTTGCGGCTGGCAAGAGTGGAATCGCAATGCCAAGGTCCATGGCAACTCTGTTGGCGCTCGAGTTCGCAGATGGTGGTATGGCGTCAACAACTGGACGGTTCCCAGCAACGGCCAGCATCGCCACTACCGTAGATGATGAAGAAGGTGTGTTCCTGCTTTCTCCAACATATCAGCCTTGTTTTTGTACTACAGACAATACCATATAATGTTATCATAGACTAGAAGTGTCAATGCATCGCACTTTCTAGACCTCGAATTCACGCGTCTCATGACGAATGCGGGCACCAGAGCTGTAATCCGAAAATGTCTTTTACTACACTAAACACATGCAACTGGCGTGATTTCAGAATAGTAAACGCAATCTATCTCATAGCTAGCCACTCCATATTACTATGCCACCATGACCCCAAAAGCCGTTGTATGCTCTCCTTCTCAATCAATCACTATAAGCCTTCCTACATGTATTCCAAACTCCGAACTACAGGAAATCAAACATAAAACAAGGCCAGGAAGTCACGCTCTGGTTCATTGCGGCGCATTGAGAATGTCTGGCATCGCCACTGGCTGCACATGCTTCTTCTCTGGACTGCCGCGAAAAGCTAGAGGCGCCGAAGAAAGAGCAACAGGGCTGGCAGGCGTTGCATCAGGCCCAGTTTCTTCCGGCTTTTTATCGGGTTTATAGGGAGATTGCTCTGCTGATTTGTTTTCCGTGGGCGATACTGGTTGCTCGTTATCCTCAGCTTGCGGTGCGGGCGAGTCTTTCATGGCAACATCCGTGGCTGTTGTGGTTGGCATCTCGGTTGTGAATGGCTTTTGGTCCTCCGCGTCTGGTGCATGCAATGCATTTGGCGCTGGATCAATAGGGCTGAGAGCGGTTCTCAGGTTTGGTGTCTTAACTGCGAGCTTGATAACAAGGCTTTGTCGGCGCTCATCCATATCATCATCACCCATGGCTTCATCGTCAAGGTCGTCTGCCGGACCCAATTCCGCTGCGATATGTGCATCCGCGTCCTCTTCGTCGTCTCCAAACTCAGCCTCGCTCACACCGTCGTCCGAGTCCATGGAGCTTCTGCGGCTGCGGCCACGGCCATTGGTTTCACTCCAGCCGTTTGCTGAGCCAGCTGTCGCGGATCGTCGCGTTCTGCCGGTAGCTCCAAGAGAGCCCTCTTGCTCATCCTCCGAGTAGTCCCCTTGGACACTCACAGCGGCGCTGTCGTCGCCGGCTGTCATTCTGGGAGGTGCACGAATTTGGCGTCCGCTGGCTGTTGTCACAGGACCAGACTCCGCTGGCGTGTTTGCTCCGGTATTGCGCGTAGAGCGGCGATTGGTCGAGTCGGAATAAAATACATCTTCATCGTCAGAGTACGTGTACTTGACGCGCTTGCCACGCGTCCGGCCCTCGTACATTGAAAAGCCAGGTTCTGGTCTCTTGAATTGCTCTTTGCGCATTTGACGGTACTCACGGCGTCTCCGCTTCTGTATTTGCAACCAAGTCAGTATATGGCCACCTGTATGAGCCAAACTCCACGAGTACATACGTCTTCGCCGGCCTCAAAACGGGGAATCGCCTGTAGCATTTTGTTACTCAGCTTCTTCGCTTTCGGGCCGCCATCTTTCGTGCTGAGCTTTTCCGCCAGTACCCTCAGTTCCTCAATCGAGCCAGCGACACTCCACCATGTACGGTTCGCTCCAGCAGGGTTGCTTTCCCTGTACACGCGGAAGGCAGTATCATCTTGACCCTCCACCAAAAAGTATCTTCTCTTGTCACCATCGGAGCCCCAAGGCTGAACGGCGCGAGGTTGGTTCAAATCGTCTTCGTGTCGGTTCTGCTTGTAGGCTTGGTTTATGACGCTCTTGACGCTGTCGGAGGAAGACATAGTCCATAGAATTAATGTTCGCAGAAGTGTAAGCTATGAAGCAGGCGCTGTTAGTACAGATAAATTTGGTCATGTTTGCTTCGGCGGCACGTACTCTCTCTGTGGGATTCATGGTGTTGAAACCGCCGCCACCAGACAAGGGGCTCTTGTCCTCCCACGATGCGGGCCACTGGCCCTTGTGCGACGCAATCGCGTCCTCTAGCGCTCTGTTGTAATGCCCAGGTCTGCGATCAAAAGTTAGCGTTATGATCGAGTGGATGATGGTCGCGTCTGGTCCTACTTGACATCCTGCTTGCGATTCAATAGCAGTCCCAGCAGCGCGCACAGAAAGTGTTCTGCGCGGTCTCCTGGAATGGGCTCGACCACATCGCGCTCCAGCTCCTGAGGACCAAAGTTCGCGAGCGATTTCGGTAGCGCATCGATGAATCGGCTTCTAAACATGACGATGAACTGTTTCGGTCAGCGTGAGCCCCTGGTGGCTGCGGTGACAAAGTTCGCGTTCAGTGGGCTACAGCCCAAGCCGCGCGCGAGCGCAAGCAGGATGCAGAGCTCGAAAAGCAGAGATACGTACAGCAATATCAGGGTTATCGGCGAGGACATATTCGTGAGGTGGCGACGGCGATCTTTTTCTCGGCGGAGGCGATGGTGATCTAGGCGATTGCTCCGATACCTTGGAGAAGAAGTTCAGAATGCCGCCCTTCTTGTGCGCTCCGCTGTCGGGACCGGCATCGAGCTCGTCATCGGATGGAGCCGGTGAAAGTGAGGAAAGCGATGAAAGATCTGACGAATCATTGTCGGAAGCCATTTTGCAAGCTTGGGTGTCCTCCTTCTGTAGTGTTTGGTGTTGCAGGAGACAAGAAGTGCAGAGTTCCAGATATGAGGCGTGGCATGCGACTAAAAGTAACCGCGTCGAGAGGACCCGCGAAATACAACGCGCCGGCGCTCATAGGCCAATCTGCCCGGTTGCCATTGCCGCTGCAATGATGCGCTACTACAATTTTCACATACAAATCGGCTGATTTGACTGGCAATTTCATCCCGAGGCTTAAATATATGAGATCCTTCTCCTTCATCACTTTGCAAAGCTCAATGGCTCTGCAGCTGTCGCAAAGAGTGAATTTTCAAGAGGACTATGCGGTAGACGCGTCGCAATTGATCTGATTGTGCACTGAAGCAGCGTGCATGTTGTTGAACACAGTATCACTGCTTTAATTTGCTGAGGTCGAGAAATGCTGCGGTGCGCGAGGTGGTTTCAACGATCACGATGCTCCTTCCTATGGCATATCAAGAGAGCTAGAGAAGGGCGCAGCAGTCATAATTCGCTATTAAATGTGGGCAATGTAACGGTTTTCAAGATGAGAAGGATTGGCAGAATCAGGTTCGCATTTGAAGTTTTGAACAATGAGGCCTGCTCAGAGGCAAGTTTACAAGCATGTCAGACCAGCGGAACACACTTTACGCGTGCTCCCAAAGCCGTGGATGGCTTGCCTTGCACGTGACAATCTGAAGCACTAGCCACAAATGCTACCGTCTAGCCACATCTAAGAGATCCACTGGCAGAGGGAGAAATTTTGGCGCAACATCCATTCCAACGTCCCACCACGATCACGTGGTAAGGGCTGCTCATTTGCGGTGGACAGGGCCCGCACACAAAAATTATGTTGCCCCAAGCGAACGCCAGGGCTTCCCGTTAAACAACCAAGCGGCAAGAGATAGGTAATTGGCCTCCCAAACCCACGCATCTCGACGACTCGCCACTAACAACAATTACTCGGATAGATACTCTTCGAGTAACAACGAGTCGCCATGGGTAGAGTTATTCGCAACCAGCGCAAGGGCCGTGGCTCCATCTTCAGTCAGTCCTCCCCGACAACCGAAATTTTCGACGATGGCTTCGAACAAGTCGACGATCGGCGGAATGTGTGTTTTCGACAAGTACTAACCGTTGGGAATAGCGGCCAACACGCGCCTGAACAAGAACCCCGCCAAGTTCCGCACTCTCGACTACGCTGAGCGCCATGGATACGTCCGTGGTGTAGTCAAGGACATCATCCACGACGCTGGTTAGTGAAACCCGGGAACAATCGACGACGAAGGACGAACAAGACGCCTCGAATTGTGCGATTGGAACGAAAGGAACGTGGAACTAGAAAGCTGACACAGGTTGACTCGCAGGTCGTGGTGCTCCCCTCGCCAAGGTCACTTTCCGTCACCCGTACAAGTACAAGCAAGTCTCCGAGACCTTCATCGCCAACGAGGGCATGTACACCGGCCAGTTCATCTACGCCGGCAAGAAGGCCGCCCTTACCGTCGGCAACGTCCTCCCTCTCGGTGAGATGCCTGAGGGTACCGTCGTCTCCAACGTCGAGGAGAAGATCGGTGACCGCGGTACTCTCGGCCGTACCTCTGGTGGCTACATCACCGTCGTCGGCCACAACCCTGACGAGGGCAAGACCCGCATCAAGCTCCCCTCTGGTGCCAAGAAGGTCGTTCACTCCAGCTCGCGTGGCATGATCGGTATCGTCGCTGGTGGTGGCCGTACCGACAAGCCTCTCCTCAAGGCTTCGCGCGCCAAGCACAAGTTCGCTGTCAAGCGCAACAGCTGGCCCAAGACTCGTGGTGTTGCCATGAACCCTGTTGACCATCCTCACGGTGGTGTACGTATAATCGAAGTGTGCGGATGCGCGAAGTGCGATGCTGACAATCGTAACAGGGTAACCATCAACATATTGGTAAGGCTTCTACCATCTCCCGATACGCCGCCGCAGGTCAAAAGGCCGGTCTTATTGCCGCCCGCAGAACAGGTCTGCTGCGCGGTACCCAGAAGACGAAGGAGTAAGGCAGGGCGATGTCTGGATTTCATGGTCTCATTGGGATGGTGTTCAAGTGGCGTGCTTACATCTATGGATGGTACTGCTGAAGGAAGTAGTATGATAGAACCAAAAGCAAGTACAATGGATGACATTTTAGCGCACTTCCAAAAAAAATCTTTTACTTTGTACTCCTCTTCGCCGGGAAAGCGCTGCGGCGGGAGACAGTGAACATGGGGGACAGTGGAATTGCGGGACTGATTCTGCAAGTTCTGTTTTGAATACTCGAGAATGAAACACGAGTTGAATGACACGATATTTTTGACCTTTCAGACATGGCAAAGGACGTCATCTGCGTGCAGATAGATAATGCTGTCCTAGGAATGGTTTTTGCATCGTAGGTACCTGTGCAGCAGTCAGGCCAGAGTCGGCTTCTAAAAGCCAAAGCAAGGATTATCAGCTGATTTCTTCCTATTTTAACTAAAAAAGCCCAATGGCCGACATATCGGGTACACTTCACCGAGCAGACGGAGCAGAGTCTCCTCTACTAATCGGATCTGAAAAATTCCCGCTCGCCCAACGTTGGAGGTACGTACCAGCCAAGCTCGAAAAAAAAAGCACATTCAGGCGGCGCGCCAGCCCAGCCAGGTACCCGTTCCGCCAGGTTATGACCCCGCCATAGCTTTTTTAGAAAATCTCCCCTCTGCCCCTCCTTAGATCTTAAACCTCCCGAACCCAACAATCAACCGAACCCCAATTTCACCAAATTGATCATATAAAAATGGCTCCCGTCAAGGAATACTCTCTTCTCTGTCTGGAGAACCCTCTCCTGGGTATGTCATCTGAGTTTTGTCCAACTTCCGGCTTCGGACAGTACAGAAGCACCCAACCCGTGTGCGCAAAAAAGCCCGCGGGGTATTGACACCCCCCTTTGCAAATACGGTGCCTCTTCCAGCCACAACGATTCATTCTCGAGCTTTGGACATTCGAGTTACTAACCTACCTCTCTGCAGACATCCAGGCTGTCGGTGACCAGAAGCTCCTCGACAAGTACGAGCTCAAGGCCAACGACGCCATCCTGGCCGAGGAGAAGCACGTCCCGCTCTACGAGGACCTCCTCAACAACTACGAGGCCAAGCTGATTGCCGGCGGTGCCGCCCAGAACAGCGCTCGCGGCGCCCAGTACATCCTTCCCTCCAACAGCGTCGTCTACCTCGGCGGCGTTGGTGACGACAAGTACGCCGCCACCCTCCATGATGCCGTCAAGGCCGCTGGCCTTCGCGTCGAGTACCGTGTCGACCCCAAGCACCCCACCGGCCGCTGCGGCGCCATCATCACCGGCCACAACCGCTCCCTCTGCACCGACCTCGGCGCTGCCAACCACTACGACCTCGACCACCTGAAGAAGCCCGAGATCTGGGCCCTTGCCGAGAACGCCGATGTCTTCTATATTGGCGGTTTCCACTTCACCGGTATGTCTCCTATATCTCTCCCCCTTGGATTTCTGATATAGTAATTGTGTTCGTCATGCTGACTGTTTGTACTCTAGTCTGCCCTCCTGCCATCATGGAGCTCGCCAAGAACGCGGCCGAGAAGAACAAGATCTTTGTCCTGTCCCTCTCCGCTCCCTTCATCCCCCAGTTCTTCAAGGAGCCCGTCGATGCCAGCGCTCCATACTGGGACTATGTCATCGGTAACGAGACCGAGGCTGCCGCGTACGCCGAGTCGCACGACCTCGCCTCCAAGGAGCCCAAGGACGTCGTTAAGCACCTCGCCAACCTCCCCAAGGAGAACGGCAAGCGCAAGCGTGTCGCCATCATCACCCAGGGCACCGAGCCCACCCTCGTCGCCATTCAGGGCGAGGATGCCATCAAGGAGTTCCCTGTCCACGCCATTGAGTCCTCCAAGATTACCGACACCAACGGTGCTGGTGACGCCTTTGCTGGCGGTCTCCTCGCTGGTATCGTCGAGGGCAAGTCTCTCGAGGAGTCTATTGATATGGGCCAGTGGCTCGCTCGCCTGAGCATCCAGGAGCTTGGACCTTCGTAAGTCTACCCTTTGTTTCTCACTCTGCATCCTGAAAAGCACATTGCTTGATATAACTGGCTTTTCATCTTCATTTCAAGTCATAACATGTCATCTATGCGTCTTGCGTCCGAAATATCTGCCCAATCCCAGCTCTCTCCATTTTCTACACCCGAGTGCTAATCGACCCTCCCTCTTCCCACAGGTATCCTTTCCCCAAGCAGACCTACAAGTCGTCCTAAGCGTAGATAATCAGCGCCTCTTCCTTGTCGCCTTGGATATGGTCACGACGAGCGTGGGCATGCCGGCGCGAAGGGGTAAAACATTCGCTTGGCGTTGCGGTTAAGTGTCTTTTCTTGATTTGTGGGAAACGGGTTTCAACAACGGCGTTTTGCATCCATGGAGCGTGCTCTCATCCTGGCACGCTTTCGCATGGGGAAAGTTTTTCGGGATCCTCCACGATCCGATAAAAAATATGTGCATCTTTTTGATATAGAATGTTTTCTTCGTCTTGATAGAGAGTAAAGCAGTTGCTTCTTAGATGAACAATTTGACGCATCTTGTCGCAAAGAGAGTGCTGCTGGCCAGTCTGGTTGATGATGATGGTAAAAATATCTTTTGCCAAGGAGCAATGCTGCTTCATTTTCTGCCTTCATACGCCGCGCGAAAAATGGCCTCGTCGTAGGAGGACGTCGTATTGTCCGCCTGGAAGAACCTTTGCATGGACTGGGACTGCTGCTGCTGCTGCTGCTGAAAAGCATGTTGATCCCTGAACGCTCCGCCGAATGCCTGGCTCTGGCTACCGCCGACATTGTAGCCCCCTACCGCTGCGCCAGGCGTGCCGTGGTACAGGCTACTTGGGTGCGAAAACTGCGACAGGCTGCCGGCCGAGGACGAGTGCGGCACCGTCTCAGGTGCGCGCAAGCCAGGCGGCGCGCCCAGTCCGCTGTGGCGGTTCCCGCTGCCGCCGCCGCCGCCCTTGCTCTCGCCCCAGTGGCTAAACGGCGAGGTGCGCGCTCCGGGGGGGGTGCTCGTGGACGGCGGTCGGCCGCCGGCCGCCGCAAACGTCTGGAGGAGCGCAGCGCGGTGCGCGTGCTCGGCCGTGGAGCCGCCGCTGAGGTTGATGCCCATGTCGGCGGCGCGAATGTTGCCGTGGCTGTGCACGCGGGGGAAGTGGCCGGCAGCGGCGGGTGCGTCGGCGCGGCTCGGCGTCGAGGGGACGGAAAAGGGATCGTCAAACTTGCCCAGGGGTAGGCCTGGGGTGATGGGCGACATGCCTGCGGCGGATAGAGGCGAATTGTCGCCACGGATTGGCTTTGGCGTGTTGAACCACTCCCATGGCAGAGGCTCAAACTTGCCCGAGGGAATAGACCGCGTCGGGCTTGGATCCACGTGGCGTTGATGTGCGTTGAGCAACTCCCTGGCAAAGTTGTGCTCAGCCGTGTACGATGAAGGGCCATCGGTCTCTTCCATGCCTGACTGCGGTTGCGGTGAAGGAGGCTTCAAGAAAGGCGCAAGCATATTGATGACTGTGCTTTCAGCATCACCCACTTCACCATCCTGATTAGCCGGTGCCGGTGGGTTTGCGAGAGACTTTGACGGTGCCGAGGCAATTTCAGGTGTTTTGCCGTTTGATAACTTCGGGCTGTCCTGGCGTTCTTGGTTGACTGTCTGCACTGAGCGTCGTTTCTGCACGTTAATAGTCGCGGGCGCCGCTGCTGGTTCTTTTGGTGGTGCCGCTGGTACTTCTGCCAGTGTTTCTGGCGTGTGCTGAGAGGCTTGATACTCAAAGAGGAGCCAGCCCTCAACTACACGGCATGATAGAGGTACAGTCAAGTCTTCGGCAAGAAAATAGGCGCATCGTAGAATGTCAAGAATCCGCGACATCTTTTCCGCGTGTGGGCTCAGTCGCTGTTCAGGCGAGTAGAGATGGGGTTTGGCCTTTCCATTTTGCCCGCAGAACGAGCGGCAAGGCTCGGGGACGGTGCTCTCACTGAGTGGCTGAAAGCCGAGAGTGTCGAGATCTTCGGGTAGCAAGTAGGGGCACGATACCATGCTGTCCTTGTTGTACGATTCCGCGCACAGGAGGGTAAAGACTCTGGCAAGGGTGTCCATCATGGCGCCGGTGAGAGAACCCTCAGTAGTCGTAGCAGCTTGTGCGGAGAGTTCTTGGCGTGATACTGCAACCCACATCGAATAGATTCGGAGAGCAGGAAGTAATGATTCGGGAACTTCCGTGCATTTTTCTTTTTCGGCGTCAGCATGATCCTCAGCTTCGGACATGCTTTCTCTTAGGTTTGCCTCCAAAACAGCCGCGAAAGTCGCAAGAAACTTGACATTAAAATTGGAGATGTACTGATAAAATTGCAACGAGGTTGCGTTCTTGTTTTCTGTTGCATGTTAGCGTGTGTTTCGTGGTAGTCACGATGATACGCTTGGGCGATATACTGACCGGAACACTTCAGTGCAGCTATGTACTGTGCAGCAATGTTGATGAAGCTCATCTTCAGAATAACATCGCGACTGGACCCAGTTGTTGCAGCCATCTCAAGGCGGTGTATGACTTCACGCTCAAGCTCTTTATACTGCGGTGCCGCCTCCCCTTTGTAAAATAGCGCGTGTAAGCGTACAAACCACATGATGAAGGCATCTCCAGGACCAGAGGGAGCATGTTTGGACTTGTTGGAGCTGGGCTGTTGAAGGGACTTGAATTCCAATTCCAAGTTGGAGTTTGCATTGGGATGAGGGAACTTGATTGCCCATGCGCGGTAAAAATGGTAGACGCCATCAAGGTGACTGCCTTGATCGAGGCTCACGATACCCATCTGATGAAAAGCAAAGCCTGACTTGGGTAAGAGGTGCTGAGCAAGCGTGTAGTAGGTCAAGGCCATGTCGTAACCGGAATTCTTGTGCTTTGCCTGTACTCTATAACGGGCCAGGTCGCCAAGTCGAATCAGGGTCGAGTGGCAGGACCTGAGCACCTTTGCATTGAGCTCTGACGGGACGGGGCTGATGAGGTCGCTGGCTGTCATTTGCTCGATCGCTATGCCCCTGGCAACGCGTTTGAGCTCGGGGATATCATATCGTGCGGATAGTCGCTGGATGTAGCCCTGATAGAACTTTTGTGCGATGCGCAAAAAGTTGCTATAGAGCTTTTCTGTTTTCCGGCGCTCGACGGCCTGGGACGAAGACTTCAACCTGCCAAGAATGCGGCGATATTCAGAATTGATTGATGTATGCAAGCTCCATAGAATTTCTTCAGTGTTTTCGTTGACGGCATATTCAAAATCGAGAAAGACGGTCTGCACGCAAGCAAGACGAAATCTAGTATAGGGTTAGCAAACGCGCAAGGGGCGCCACTCGGCAATGGTGCGAGGCAGGCTACGCACTTTTCGAGAGTACCATCGGCGGTTTCCAGCTGGGGAATATCGACAGATGATGTAATGTTTTTTATCTTCTCCAGCTGCTTCAGCAGATGTTTCCGCAGCTTCAGGGCGTTACTATATGGATGGATCGCAAAGTCAGCACCTGGAGGGGCATCGCACCATATGATGGCACGGTCCATGCGGCGCAGAGCAGGGTCGCGATATAGGCGCAACGATGTTGCAGCCGCATTCAGAGGCAGGGGATGGTACTCACTGCCATGCTTGGCTCGCCTGGGGCGCAGCTGAAGCCATGGCTCCGTCGTCAACGGTGACGCGGGCGGGCGCAGGGGCCGTAACCGGGAGGAGCTTCGACGGCGCAGAGCAGAGGGCACAGTTGGCGAAGCGGCGCGGCAAAGAAGGGGTAAGAGGGCGTGCGCTGGTCAGCTGCTTTGTCGACTCATGCTATCTGAACGTTGAAATCGGGAAGGTTGGGCTGCCCATAGTCTAATGTTCGCTCTCGGGACGTGGTCGCAGCGGCGTGCTGCGCTGGAGGGGATCGAGAAGTCTGGACGGTGGCGGCGGCGATGCAAGACGGCAGCATTTGGCAGGGAGGACCAGAGGCAGATGGGAGGAAGCTGAAGAGCATGCAAGAAAGAAACGCAATGTGCGCGCCTTGGTCTCCAGGTGAAGCGGCAAGACAACGCAGAATGAAGGCAGAGAGAAGCAATGGTGACCTGTCTGCTGAGGCCAATGTGAAGAGCAGGACGGGGGTTCGGCGAACGTGCAAACCCCTCCAGGTTGGGCAAGGTTTTTTTTGGCAGGCCTTCCTGGTGGTGATTTTTTTTTCCTTGCCGTTGTCGCCCCAGGACGACAGAGCGCTTCTGGCTGAAGCAACCACTACAAATTAAATCTGCGGCCCCCACGCACCACTAAAACCACTGGCTGGTCTCAACCTAACTTCAGCCTTCTGCGCCAGTGGTAGGTAGGTACCTAGGTACCTAGCAAAGAAGGCTGGAGGGCATTGAGACGAGACCAGCACTACGGATAACTACCCAACTGTCCGTAATTGTCATTCCATTTCTTCCCGTATTGATCTGCTGATTGCCCTTGTATGACTCTTGCTGTCGTGTGTCCGCCCGTTCAAGAAAGTTACTTGCGTGGTCATTCACAAGCCTAGCAATGTCTCCGGCAGCCGCTGAGGAGAGGCGCGCACTTGCAAGATGCATGGCGCTTTATTACCTGGGTGCCGCCCTGTTTCTGTGTTTCCTACATGCAAGTCGTATTGCGGATAGGCCCGCTGCAGCTCTTGGTCTGCGTACAAGCGCATCACGGCCACCCAACGACAGAGCCCACCATATAAGAACTGACATAGCTCCACCGAGCAAGAATTTATTGACAAGCTACCAGCCCATAGTCTCATAGTCTTCGTCACTTCCATCGTCTGTACATCCAATTATACGTCAATTTTTGCAGATTGAAAAGATCAGCTGCTAGACGTAGTGCAACCTCGCCAAACCCCGCGCATCTGCAGGTATCGACATTCTCCACTAATACATCACAACACACGGATACAAGCATGAAGCGTTCGCGAGAGCCCGAACAGGATATAAACCCTGCATCCCCCAGCAGTTCCGACGCAGACATGTCCTCTTCGGGCCCTAGACACACTGCCAAATATACAGAACTCGACCCGGTCGTGGTAGACTCTGACAACGACAGCAGCTCGTCGTTTCCTGCAGTACACATACTCTGCTCCTTACCGCCTCACGCCGAGATGGCCTTTGACTCCTACACCGCATACGAGACACACTACAGCAGCTTCCACACAAATCGCTGCATGGCATGCCGCAGAAATTTTCCCAGCCAGCACCTTCTCGGCGTCCATATTGAAGAATCCCATGATCCCATTGTCAAAGTGAAGCGGGAGCAGGGTGCCCATACTGTACGCTCTCGGCCCGCCTCACCGCATCTCTGCTGTTGACATACAAGGCTAATCAGAGAGTATGAACAGTACTCTTGCTTCGTCGAGGGCTGCGAGAGAAAATGCCTGACCCACCAGAAGCGCCGGATGCACATGATTGATAAGCACATGTATCCAAAGAACTTCTTCTTTGCCGTGACGCGGGAGGGCATCGACGGGCGCAGGTCTCTGCTCGTGGACGGCGGTGGTAGACATCAGCGGCGCCGCTCCTCTACGGCGTCGCTGACCAAAGAGACGAGGCGGCGAGCGGCCACGCTGGAACGGCAGGCAGCGGGCGAGGGAGAGCCGGCTTCCCCCAAACCTGAGACGGACGTGGCGGGCCGGAAACAGGCTATCCAGGCATCCACCGTCGATGATGATGTGGACGCTATCACCGACAGCATGGCATCGATGCGGTTTGTTCCTGGGGCTATCAGATTTGGCAACAGAAATCGGCAAGGTTTTGCCAAGCGATGAGAGATGGGGCAGGGCGTTGATTTTGGAGCATCTTGACGACGTGTACGACTTACGAATCCATACAGCATTGGCGGATATCACATTCAGTTTCTCGCATAAGAATGTTGAATCATTTCATTCAACCCTTTATTATGATACACTCCCCTGCTCTCATCTTCCTTGGTCTCCTATTTTGTTCCCTTTCCCAGTAAATCCGCTGATAACGCCATGAAAATGCAATACCCAGAGTCATCGTCCGCTGGGCTGAATCTAGTGTGCTGCGACATGTATGAAAACCAAAAGGCACGAGAACGCAGCCCTTCAG
Source organism: Akanthomyces uredinophilus (assembly GCA_030778065.1). Classification (NCBI taxonomy): domain Eukaryota; kingdom Fungi; phylum Ascomycota; class Sordariomycetes; order Hypocreales; family Cordycipitaceae; genus Akanthomyces; species Akanthomyces uredinophilus. The sequence goes on from JAPFRW010000337.1 coordinate 29,309, forward strand.
TCGCCAGAAGAACAACCTCTGCATCCGCAGCTGTTGCATTCTATCTCTTTTTGGTCTTCTTTCAGCTGCGCGCGGGGCACGCGACAGATACATGTGCTGTTGAAGTTGGTCTCTTTCGTCTGAACGCAGCGAAGGCAGCATAGCTACGAAAAGAAAAAGTGTTAGCATGATTAAGCTGAAGAAGAGTCGCCCAGTCAAGGAGCGCGAGAGAAACGTGGAGAAATCCACAGCATACCTTTTCGTAGCCTTGCTTCTTCCACTTAGCAATGAGCATCGCGTCCGCGTAGCCATTCTTTAGCAGCCAGTCGTACAGCTGCTTGCTGATGGCCTCCTTGTCGTAATAGAGCTCGTATACGTAGCGACTGCGCTGGTGCGAAATTTGAAACACCTCCCACTGTGACTTGTACTTGGGACCCGGCGGCGGCGGCTTGTTCTGCGCGTCCTTCATCTTGTTGGCAAAGATGAGCAGGTCGTCTTCAATGTCGCTGAAGCCCTCTGGCGGGGGCTTGCGCTTCGACGAGTGGCGTATGGCTGGCATTCTGGACAAGGTTGTGCGTGTCGTTTCCTTGCAAATCTTCCTCGCCGTATATGCGCCGTGGTGTTGTAGTGGCAGAAAGGTGTGGTCAACTCGGCGAAGGATGGCAGCGAAACAAAAACTGCTGGTCTGGAATCAATCGCGGGCCCTGTAGATTTAGGTGCCTAGCTACAGGCAGATCGATACCGCAGAGGTCGGCAGAGGGGCAGCAAAAGTGTGGCGCGCGCCACAGGCTGCACGGGTTGTGGCGTAGTCGCTACACGTGACCCGCAGCCATTCTGGCGATGCGGGTGGCAGCCGAAGCTAAGCAACCTCATCAAACCACGCTCCGGAGGACGGTTCTTTGACAGAGCACGATTGGAACGACTCGTCGCCCGCCATGGCCATTACACCGACTCAATTCGCCAAGAAGACGGCGCAGTGTGCGTATTCGGCTGTTTTGGAGCAGCCTGCTGCATCGCACCGTACCTATTGACTGACCGGAATCCGCAGCCGCCAACTGGACAGAGGCGAAGCGCCGAGTCCTGTCTTCCTACCGCGAGTGGTTAAGAGGAGTACGTTTCACGAAAACCCCCCCCCGAGCGCAATCTTTTCCTTAGTCCTCTCCGATTTCAATTGAGCGAGATTCTGCGACCGAACGTCCCTCCGATGGGGAGCTTGAATCAAATGTCGGCACGAAAAGGACGAACCGCGCGATAGCCCTCGATAACGCAACGCTGACCACTGGGAACTCAACTTAGGCCTCCGAGGTGCAGACCATGTACAACATGCCCATGCCCATCTCCGTCATCCGCAACCGCATGAGACAAGAGTTTGAGCGCAACCGCTTCGTCAGCAAGCTGTCGGCCGTCGACGTCCTCCTCTTCAAGTCGCACGCCGAGTACCAGGTACGGAGGGGCCCAGCAAGATGCAAAACGGAGCCAGAAACACTAACCCTGGAACGCGAAACAGGAGATGATGAACTTCTGGAAGCAGACCACACACGTCATGTCGTACTTTAAGGATGAGAACTTTAGAGGGGATGACAGATTGCCCAATAGCTTCATGTCTGGATTCTTGCAGGTACGGAATTCGCATGTCCCCAAGCTCTTTGAGCATTCTTAATGGCTACTGACAACTGGACAGGGCCGCAACTAAAGGACCGTGATTTGTTCTTTGGCGTCGAAACTGTTGTGTATATATATAATCCCTAGACTCGAGCGAATGCATCACCAGCCGTCGCGGATCAATTGGTATGCCCGTGCGGCATGCAGTGTCTCGTTTGATTCCTTTTTTTGTTATATTCCCATTTTATGCGATGGAAACTGAGATGAACGAAACCCAAGAAAAAAAATACAAATTATAACGCTCCGAAATTACCCATAACCAATGCAAACCAAATCGCCCGTGTCTCGAGCCCGTCTTGGGCCTCTCCATTTACCTGTCAATGCCGTTGTCGTCGTTGAACTGCTGACGTTTGGTGGAGAATTCGTCGGCGACGACGTCGCAGACCTGCTGCAGGTCGCCGAGGCCCTTTTTCAGAGCATCGATGGCGGTGCCCTCTGCAAACGAGATTGTTAGCTTCGCCTCGACGGCAGGGGGGCTGGGTCGAGTGTGAGACGTACCGTATGTTTGTATTCTTATGTTCATCTTGTCCTCTGAGGGGTGAGGGATTGTGTAGGCGCAAAATTCGACATCCGGGCTGGGAGAAGAAATGTTAGCTACATCATTCGACGAGGGGCCTGGGAAGCCGCACAAACAACGCACTTTTTCATGATGATGTATCGCAGGGCATTGCCCATGGTGTGGCCCTCTTCGATGACCTCGAACGAGGCGGCCGTGTCTGTAGAGCCGGGCAGCTTCATAATCTGGTCAGTATACTGTTTGCATCTCTTTTTTGGGGGGGAAGGGTTGTGATGTCATCTCAAACTTGTCATCGGCGCGGCGCAAACTCACAATCTTGACTCGCTGAGCTTCAACTTCCTCCTCGTCTTCTTCTTCCTCTTCGTCGCCCTCTTCGGCGGCGCCGTCCTCGGGCATGTCCTGGTCAGGCGCATCCTCGACCTGCGCGGGGACGGGGGCGTCCTGCATGGTGGCATCCTCGGACGCGGCGTCCTTTTTGGTCCTGGCGGGCATAACGGCGGTTCGATAATGTGAGAGTGCTGGACGTGTGTAGGCGATGAATGCTTGTCTTTGGGAATATCGTTTCTCAGTCTGAGCGTATACGTCGCAGCCGAGTGCACGGTACCTTTCGCAGAGGTGTAATAAAGAATGAGGTCCTGAGCAAGAATTTGATATCGATAAAGGAACCGCTTGCAACTACAAAATTTGAGGCCAAGATGAAAATTTTAGTGGGCCCTTTTTTTTTTTTTGGCGCCGTGGTGGAGGATGCTGGAGCGCTGAGTTGAGAATGTATAGGTGAGATTTGGCCTGTTTATTTGATAGTTGCGCTGGATTCGAACGACTTCGGTGTACAGATAATTTTTTTTGGATTCTTGCCATTTTGGTATAGTGGCTACCGTGAATTGGGGTTCGACTTCCTGTCCAGTCACCATGAACTGGAAAGAAGATATAATCTTGGAGTTTCTATTCTAAGACATCTTTCTATGCGGCTGTTCGTCGATTGATTTTCATGTCTGTCTTTTTTTACTCTCTCAGGCTGATTTGAGTTGCAAGTTTTCAGGATTGTAAAGGTGGATGTCAACGCGATTACGGTACCGTGGGCGCCGTGGCATCGTCTCGATGTCAACAAGACACCAAGAACCGCTTTTAGCAACAGTACCAGCAGCAGCATACAAAAAAACCACCATGTAATTCGCTTTACTATAGGGACAGATAACAAGACATTCAGGCATGCCATTCTTCTTGTCCTCAACACGCCGGTCGCGCGACACCTCGAAATTGTGAATATTGTACAGGGTAGCCATTAACGGAAGTAGACACCGCGTCGCGCCGTACGCATCAGCCGCACGACTTCTTCAACAGGCACTAATGCATGTCACGTCCGAAAGGCCTGGTCACAGATAAAGTGGTTACAGTAAGACGGTGTGTGCACGTCTTTTCATCCCGAGGCTGATCTTCTGCCACCATCACAAGCCTGTGTGCCTGTCCGTGTAGTGCACTTCACCAGGTGCGGTCGTCGCGGAAGGGGGGCGTGTCGACGTGTTTGACACGAAGCCCCTAGCTCGACGCCACCAGACAAGTGTTGAAACGTCCCAGGGAGTCGGACCAGTCCAAGTCCTGACAGAAGCCAAGGCCAAAGGATACTTTTGCTTGCTTTTTACAATGCTCATCGCGTCTTTGTAACTTGGCTGGAAAAGGTTGCAAGTTGGATCATTAGCCAGTTGCCAGTTGCTAGCCGTGCCGGGATGTGGCGATCAGCGGGCAGACACAGAGACCCGCGCAACCGCGTTTCTGCCAGGAAAACAGTTGATTGCGAGGTGGAGAGATGGGACGACCCTTGTTTTCTCTCACCCAAAGCCCCTGTACGGAGTAC